>JAECWI010000216.1:0-28535 GCA_018150345.1 Drosophila equinoxialis
CTGTTATATCCAGGAATGGCGGCTATAAAACTCAAAATGGCAGCTGTACAATGGTTCTTGCAGCTAGTAAAGCTGTTATATAAGAGATGGCGGCTTTAAAACTCAAAATGGCGGCTGTAGAATGGTTCCAACAAGCTTGTATGACTTTTATATAAGGGATGGCGGCTTTAAAACTCAAAATGACGGCTGTAGAATGGTTCCAGAAGCTTGTATAACTTTTATATAAGGGATGGCGGCTATAAAACTCAAAATGGCGGCTGTAGAATGATTCCAGCAGCTATTATAGCTTTTAGTATAGGTGATGGCGGCTATAAAACTCAAATGGCGGCTGTGATGAAAATGGCGGCTGTAGAATCGTTCCAGCAGCTAGTATAGCTGTTATATAAAAGATGGCGGATATAAAAGCTCAATATGGCGGCTATGTATGGTTCCAGCTGCCAGTATGAGCTGTTATATAAGGGATGGCGGCTATAAAACTCAAAAAATGACGGCTGTAGAATGGTTCCGCGGCTGGTATGGCTGTTGTATAAGAGATGGCGGCTTTAAAACTCAAAATGGCGGCTGTAGAATGTTTCCAGCAGCTAGTATAGCTGTTATAGATGAGATGGCGGCTATAAATCTCAAATGGGGGCTGTAGAATGGTTCCAGCTGCTTGTATACTGTTATATAGGATGGCGGCTATAAAACTCAAAATGGCGGCTGTAGAATGGTTACAGCAGCTAGTATAACTGTTATATAAGGGATGGCGGCTTTAAAACTCAAAATGGCGGCTGTAGAATGGTTCCAGCAGCTAGTATAGCTGTTATATAGAGATGGCGAATTTAGAACTCAAAATGGCGGCTGTAGAATGGTTCTAGCAGCTAGTATAGCTGTTATATAAGAGATGGCGGCTATAAAACTCAAAATGGCAGCTGTAGAATGGTTCCAGCAGCTAGTATAAGCTGTTATATAAGGGATGGCGGCTATAAAACTCAAAATGGCGGCTGTAGAATGGTTCCAGCAGCTAGTATGGCTGTTATATAAGAGATAGCGGCTATAAAACTCAAAAATGGCGGCTGTAGAATGGTTCCAGCAGCTAGTATAGCTGTTATATAAGAGATGGCGGCTATAAAACTCAAAATGGCGGCTGTAGAATGGTTCAGCAGCTAGTATAGCTGTTATATAAGAGATGGCGGCTATAAAACTCAAAATGGCGGCTGTAGAATGGTTCCAGCAGCTAGTATAGCTGTTATATAAGGGATGGCGGCTATAAAACTCAAAATGGCGGCTGTAGAATGGTTCCAGCTGCTATGTATGAGCTGTTATATAAGGGATGGCGGCTATAAAACTCAAAATGGCGGCTGTAGAATGGTTTCCAGCAGCTAGTATAGCTGTTATATAAGAGATAGCGGCTATAAAACTCAAAATGGCGGCTGTAGAATGGTTCCAGCAGCTAGTATAGCTGTTATATAAGGGATGGCGGCTATAAAACTCAAAATGGCGGCTGTAGAATGGTTCCAGCAGCTAGTATGGCTGTTCTATCAAGGGATGGCGGCTATAAAACTCAAAATGGCGGCTGTAGAATGGTTCCAGCAGCTAGTATAGCTGTTATATAAGAGATGGCGGCTATAAAACTCAAAATGGCGGCTGTAGAATGGTTCCAGCAGCTAGTATAGCTGTTATATAAGAGATGGCGGCTATAAACTCAAAATGGCGGCTGTAGAATGGTTCCAGCAGCTAGTATAGCTGTTATATAAGAGATGGCGGCTATAAAACTCAAAATGGCGGCTGTAGAATGGTTCCAGCAGCTAGTATAGCTGTTATATAAGAGATGGCGGCTATAAAACTCAAAATGGCGGCTGTAGAATGGTTCCAGCAGCTAGTATAGCTGTTATATAAGAGATGGCGGCTATAAAACTCAAAATGGCGGCTGTAGAATGGTTCCAGCAGCTAGTATGAGCTGTTATATAAGGGATGGCGGCTATAAAAACTCAAAATGGTGGCTGTAGAATGGTTCCAGCAGCTAGTATAGCTGTTATATAAGAGATGGCGGCTATAAAACTCAAAATGGCGGCTGTAGAATGGTTCCAGCAGCTAGTATAGCTGTTATATAAGAGATAGCGGCTATAAAACTCAAAATGGCGGCTGTAGAATGGTTCCAGCAGCTAGTATAGCTGTTATATAAGGGATGGCGGCTATAAAACTCAAAATGGCGGCTGTAGAATGGTTCCAGCAGCTAGTATGGCTGTTATATAAGAGATGGCGGCTATAAAACTCAAAATGGCGGCTGTAGAATGGTTCCAGCAGCTAGTATAGCTGTTATATAAGAGATGGCGGCTATAAAACTCAAAATGGCGGCTGTAGAATGGTTCCAGCAGCTAGTATAGCTGTTATATAAAAGATGGCGGCTATAAAACTCAAAATGGCGGCTGTAGAATGGTTCCAGCAGCTAGTATGGCTGTTATATAAGGGATGGCGGCTATAAAACTCAAAATGGCGGCTGTAGAATGGTTCCAGCAGCTAGTATAGCTGTTATATAAGAGATGGCGGCTATAAAACTCAAAATGGCGGCTGTAGAATGGTTCCAGCAGCTAGTATAGCTGTTATATAAGAGATGGCGGCTATAAAACTCAAAATGGCGGCTGTAGAATGGTTCCAGCAGCTAGTATAGCTGTTATATAAGGGATGGCGGCTATAAAACTCAAAATGGCGGCTGTAGAATGGTTCCAGCAGCTAGTATAGCTGTTATATAAGAGATGGCGGCTATAAAACTCAAAATGGCGGCTGTAGAATGGTTCCAGCAGCTAGTATAGCTGTTATATAAGAGATGGCGGCTATAAAACTCAAAATGGCGGCTGTAGAATGGTTCCAGCAGCTAGTATAGCTGTTATATAAGAGATGGCGGCTATAAAACTCAAAATGGCGGCTGTAGAATGGTTCCAGCAGCTAGTATAGCTGTTATATAAGAGATGGCGGCTATAAAACTCAAAATGGCGGCTGTAGAATGGTTCCAGCAGCTAGTATAGCTGTTATATAAGAGATGGCGGCTATAAAACTCAAAATGGCGGCTGTAGAATGGTTCCAGCAGCTAGTATAGCTGTTATATAAGAGATGGCGGCTATAAAACTCAAAATGGCGGCTGTAGAATGGTTCCAGCAGCTAGTATAGCTGTTATATAAGAGATGGCGGCTATAAAACTCAAAATGGCGGCTGTAGAATGGTTCCAGCAGCTAGTATAGCTGTTATATAAGGGATGGCGGCTATAAAACTCAAAATGGCGGCTGTAGAATGGTTCCAGCAGCTAGTATAGCTGTTATATAAGAGATGGCGGCTATAAAACTCAAAATGGCGGCTGTAGAATGGTTCCAGCAGCTAGTATAGCTGTTATATAAGAGATGGCGGCTATAAAACTCAAAATGGCGGCTGTAGAATGGTTCCAGCAGCTAGTATAGCTGTTATATAAGGGATGGCGGCTATAAAACTCAAAATGGCGGCTGTAGAATGGTTTCCAGCAGCTAGTATAGCTGTTATATAAGAGATGGCGGCTATAAAACTCAAAATGGCGGCTGTAGAATGGTTCCAGCAGCTAGTATAGCTGTTATATAAGGGATGGCGGCTATAAAACTCAAAATGGCGGCTGTAGAATGGTTCCAGCAGCTAGTATAGCTGTTATATAAGAGATGGCGGCTATAAAACTCAAAATGGCGGCTGTAGAATGGTTCCAGCAGCTAGTATAGCTGTTATATAAGAGATGGCGGCTATAAAACTCAAAATGGCGGCTGTAGAATGGTTCCAGCAGCTAGTATAGCTGTTATATAAGAGATGGCGGCTATAAAACTCAAAATGGCGGCTGTAGAATGGTTCCAGCAGCTAGTATAGCTGTTATATAAGAGATGGCGGCTATAAAACTCAAAATGGCGGCTGTAGAATGGTTCCAGCAGCTAGTATAGCTGTTATATAAGAGATGGCGGCTATAAAACTCAAAATGGCGGCTGTAGAATGGTTCCAGCAGCTAGTATAGCTGTTATATAAGAGATGGCGGCTATAAAACTCAAAATGGCGGCTGTAGAATGGTTCCAGCAGCTAGTATAGCTGTTATATAAGAGATGGCGGCTATAAAACTCAAAATGGCGGCTGTAGAATGGTTCCAGCAGCTAGTATAGCTGTTATATAAGAGATGGCGGCTATAAAACTCAAAATGGCGGCTGTAGAATGGTTCCAGCAGCTAGTATAGCTGTTATATAAGAGATGGCGGCTATAAAACTCAAAATGGCGGCTGTAGAATGGTTCCAGCAGCTAGTATAGCTGTTATATAAGAGATGGCGGCTATAAAACTCAAAATGGCGGCTGTAGAATGGTTCCAGCAGCTAGTATAGCTGTTATATAAGAGATGGCGGCTATAAAACTCAAAATGGCGGCTGTAGAATGGTTCCAGCAGCTAGTATAGCTGTTATATAAGAGATGGCGGCTATAAAACTCAAAATGGCGGCTGTAGAATGGTTCCAGCAGCTAGTATAGCTGTTATATAAGAGATGGCGGCTATAAAACTCAAAATGGCGGCTGTAGAATGGTTCCAGCAGCTAGTATAGCTGTTATATAAGGGATGGCGGCTATAAAACTCAAAATGGCGGCTGTAGAATGGTTCCAGCAGCTAGTATAGCTGTTATATAAGGGATGGCGGCTATAAAACTCAAAATGGCGGCTGTAGAATGGTTCCAGCAGCTAGTATAGCTGTTATATAAGAGATGGCGGCTATAAAACTCAAAATGGCGGCTGTAGAATGGTTCCAGCAGCTAGTATAGCTGTTATATAAGAGATGGCGGCTATAAAACTCAAAATGGCGGCTGTAGAATGGTTCCAGCAGCTAGTATAGCTGTTATATAAGAGATGGCGGCTATAAAACTCAAAATGGCGGCTGTAGAATGGTTCCAGCAGCTAGTATAGCTGTTATATAAGAGATGGCGGCTATAAAACTCAAAATGGCGGCTGTAGAATGGTTCCAGCAGCTAGTATAGCTGTTATATAAGAGATGGCGGCTATAAAACTCAAAATGGCGGCTGTAGAATGGTTCCAGCAGCTAGTATAGCTGTTATATAAGGGATGGCGGCTATAAAACTCAAAATGGCGGCTGTAGAATGGTTTCCAGCAGCTAGTATAGCTGTTATATAAGAGATGGCGGCTATAAAACTCAAAATGGCGGCTGTAGAATGGTTCCAGCAGCTAGTATAGCTGTTATATAAGAGATGGCGGCTATAAAACTCAAAATGGCGGCTGTAGAATGGTTCCAGCAGCTAGTATAGCTGTTATATAAGAGATGGCGGCTATAAAACTCAAAATGGCGGCTGTAGAATGGTTCCAGCAGCTAGTATAGCTGTTATATAAGAGATGGCGGCTATAAAACTCAAAATGGCGGCTGTAGAATGGTTCCAGCAGCTAGTATAGCTGTTATATAAGAGATGGCGGCTATAAAACTCAAAATGGCGGCTGTAGAATGGTTCCAGCAGCTAGTATAGCTGTTATATAAGAGATGGCGGCTATAAAACTCAAAATGGCGGCTGTAGAATGGTTCCAGCAGCTAGTATAGCTGTTATATAAGAGATAGCGGTTACAAAACTCAAAATGGCGGCTGTAGAATCGTTCCAGCAGCTAGTATAGCTGTTATATAAGAGATGGCGGCTATAAAACTCAAAATGGCGGCTGTAGAATGGTTCCAGCTCAGCTTGTATGCACTGTTATATCAAGAGATGGCGGCTATAAAACTCAAAATGGCGGCTGTAGAATGGTTCCAGCAGCTAGTATAGCTGTTATATAAGAGATGGCGGCTATAAAACTCAAAATGGCGGCTGTAGAATGGTTCCAGCTGTTATATAAGGGATGGCGGCTATAAAACTCAAAATGGCGGCTGTAGAATGGTTCCAGCAGCTAGTATAGCTGTTATATAAGAGATGGCGGCTATAAAACTCAAAATGGCGGCTGTAGAATGGTTCCAGCAGCTAGTATAGCTGTTATATAAGAGATGGCGGCTATAAAACTCAAAATGGCGGCTGTAGAATGGTTCCAGCAGCTAGTATAGCTGTTATATAAGAGATGGCGGCTATAAAACTCAAAATGGCGGCTGTAGAATGGTTCCAGCAGCTAGTATAGCTGTTATATAAGAGATGGCGGCTATAAAACTCAAAATGGCGGCTGTAGAATGGTTCCAGCTGCTAGTATAGCTGTTATATAAGAGATGGCGGCTATAAAACTCAAAATGGCGGCTGTAGAATGGTTCCAGCAGCTAGTATAGCTGTTATATAAGAGATGGCGGCTATAAAACTCAAAATGGCGGCTGTAGAATGGTTCCAGCGTATAAAATGCGCTTAAATGGTTCAGCAGCTAGTATAGCTGTTATATAAGAGATGGCGGCTATAAAACTCAAAATGGCGGCTGTAGAATGGTTCCTGAATGGCTGTTATAAATGTTATAGGATGGCGGCTATAAAACTCAAAATGGCGGCTGTAGAATGGTTCCAGCCTAGTATAGCTGTTATATCAGGGATGGCGGCTATAAAACTCAAAATGGCGGCTGTAGAATGGTTCCAGCAGCTAGTATAGCTGTTATATAAGAGATGGCGGCTATAAAACTCAAAATGCGGCTGTATTTATAGAGATGGGGCTATAAAACTCAAAATGGCGGCTGTAGAATGGTTCCAGCAGCTAGTATAGCTGTTATATAAGGGATGGCGGCTATAAAACTCAAAATGGCGGCTGTAGAATGGTTCCAGCAGCTAGTATAGCTGTTATATAAGAGATGGCGGCTATAAAACTCAAAATGGCGGCTGTAGAATGGTTCCAGCAGCTAGTATAGCTGTTATATAAGAGATGGCGGCTATAAAACTCAAAATGGCGGCTGTAGAATGGTTCCAGCAGCTAGTATAGCTGTTATATCAGAGATGGCGGCTATAAAACTCAAAATGGCGGCTGTAGAATGGTTCCAGCAGCTAGTATAGCTGTTATATAAGAGATGGCGGCTATAAAACTCAAAATGGCGGCTGTAGAATGGTTCCAGCAGCTAGTATAGCTGTTATATAAGAGATGGCGGCTATAAAACTCAAAATGGCGGCTGTAGAATGGTTCCAGCTGCTAGTATAGCTGTTATATCAAGAGATGGCGGCTATAAAACTCAAAATGGCGGCTGTAGAATGGTTCCAGCAGCTAGTATAGCTGTTATATAAGGGATGGCGGCTATAAAACTCAAAATGGCGGCTGTAGAATGGTTCCAGCAGCTAGTATAGCTGTTATATAAGAGATGGCGGCTATAAAACTCAAAATGGCGGCTGTAGAATGGTTCCAGCAGCTAGTATAGCTGTTTATATAAGAGATGGCGGCTATAAAACTCAAAATGGCGGCTGTAGAATGGTTCCAGCAGCTAGTATAGCTGTTATATAAGAGATGGCGGCTATATAAAACTCAAAATGGCGGCTGTAGAATGGTTCCAGCAGCTAGTATAGCTGTTATATAAGAGATGGCGGCTATAAAACTCAAAATGGCGGCTGTAGAATGGTTCCAGCAGCTAGTATAGCTGTTATATAAGAGATGGCGGCTATAAAACTCAAAATGGCGGCTGTAGAATGGTTCCAGCAGCTAGTATAGCTGTTATATAAGGGATGGCGGCTATAAAACTCAAAATGGCGGCTGTAGAATGGTTCCAGCAGCTAGTATAGCTGTTATATCAGGGATGGCGGCTATAAAACTCAAAATGGCGGCTGTAGAATGGTTCCAGCAGCTAGTATAGCTGTTATATAAGAGATGGCGGCTATAAAACTCAAAATGGCGGCTGTAGAATGGTTCCAGCAGCTAGTATAGCTGTTATATAAGAGATGGCGGCTATAAAACTCAAAATGGCGGCTGTAGAATGGTTCCAGCAGCTAGTATAGCTGTTATATAAGGGATGGCGGCTATAAAACTCAAAATGGCGGCTGTAGAATGGTTCCAGCAGCTAGTATAGCTGTTATATAAGAGATGGCGGCTATAAAACTCAAAATGGCGGCTGTAGAATGGTTCCAGCAGCTAGTATAGCTGTTATATAAGAGATGGCGGCTATAAAACTCAAAATGGCGGCTGTAGAATGGTTCCAGCAGCTAGTATAGCTGTTATATAAGAGATGGCGGCTATAAAACTCAAAATGGCGGCTGTAGAATGGTTCCAGCAGCTAGTATAGCTGTTATATAAGAGATGGCGGCTATAAAACTCAAAATGGCGGCTGTAGAATGGTTCCAGCAGCTTAGTATAGCTGTTATATAAAAGATGGCGGCTATAAAACTCAAAATGGCGGCTGTAGAATGGTTCCAGCAGCTAGTATAGCTGTTATATAAGAGATGGCGGCTATAAAACTCAAAATGGCGGCTGTAGAATGGTTCCAGCAGCTAGTATAGCTGTTATATAAGAGATGGCGGCTATAAAACTCAAAATGGCGGCTGTAGAATGGTTCCAGCAGCTAGTATAGCTGTTATATAAGAGATGGCGGCTATAAAACTCAAAATGGCGGCTGTAGAATGGTTCCAGCAGCTAGTATAGCTGTTATATAAGAGGGATGGCGGCTATAAAACTCAAAATGGCGGCTGTAGAATGGTTCCAGCAGCTAGTATAGCTGTTATATAAGAGATGGCGGCTATAAAACTCAAAATGGCGGCTGTAGAATGGTTCCAGCAGCTAGTATAGCTGTTATATAAGGGATGGCGGCTATAAAACTCAAAATGGCGGCTGTAGAATGGTTCCAGCAGCTAGTATAGCTGTTATATAAGAGATGGCGGCTATAAAACTCAAAATGGCGGCTGTAGAATGGTTCCAGCAGCTAGTATAGCTGTTATATAAGAGATGGCGGCTATAAAACTCAAAATGGCGGCTGTAGAATGGTTCCAGCAGCTAGTATAGCTGTTATATAAGAGATGGCGGCTATAAAACTCAAAATGGCGGCTGTAGAATGGTTCCAGCAGCTAGTATAGCTGTTATATAAAGAGATGGCGGCTATAAAACTCAAAATGGCGGCTGTAGAATGGTTCCAGCAGCTAGTATAGCTGTTATATAAGAGATGGCGGCTATAAAACTCAAAATGGCGGCTGTAGAATGGTTCCAGCAGCTTGTATAGCTGTTATATAAGAGATGGCGGCTATAAAACTCAAAATGGCGGCTGTAGAATGGTTCCAGCAGCTAGTATAGCTGTTATATAAGAGATGGCGGCTATAAAACTCAAAATGGCGGCTGTAGAATGGTTCCAGCAGCTAGTATAGCTGTTATATAAGAGATGGCGGCTATAAAACTCAAAATGGCGGCTGTAGAATGGTTCCAGCAGCTAGTATAGCTGTTAATGGGCTATCAAAATGGCGGCTGTAGAATGGTTCCAGCAGCTAGTATAGCTGTTATATAAGAGATGGCGGCTATAAAACTCAAAATGGCGGCTGTAGAATGGTTCCAGCAGCTAGTATAGCTGTTATATAAGAGATGGCGGCTATAAAACTCAAAATGGCGGCTGTAGAATGGTTTCAGCAGCTAGTATAGCTGTTATATAAGGGATGGCGGCTATAAAACTCAAAATGGCGGCTGTAGAATGGTTCCAGCAGCTAGTATAGCTGTTATATAAGAGATGTCGGCTATAAAACTCAAAATGGCGGCTGTAGAATGGTTCCAGCAGCTAGTATAGCTGTTATATAAGAGATGGCGGCTATAAAACTCAAAATGGCGGCTGTAGAATGGTTTCAGCAGCTAGTATAGCTGTTATATAAGAGATGGCGGCTATAAAACTCAAAATGGCGGCTGTAGAATGGTTCCAGCTGCTAGTATAGCTGTTATATAAGAGATGGCGGCTATAAAACTCAAAATGGCGGCTGTAGAATGGTTTCCAGCTAGTGTAGCTGTTATATAAGAGATGGCGGCTATAAAACTCAAAATGGCGGCTGTAGAATGGTTTCAGCAGCTAGTATAGCTGTTATATAAGAGATGGCGGCTATAAAACTCAAAATGGCGGCTGTAGAATGGTTCCAGCTGCTTGTATAGCTGTTATATAAGGGATGGCGGCTATAAAACTCAAAATGGCGGCTGTAGAATGGTTTCAGCAGCTAGTATAGCTGTTATATAAGGGATGGCGGCTATAAAACTCAAAATGGCGGCTGTAGAATGGTTCCAGCAGCTAGTATAGCTGTTATATAAGAGATGGCGGCTATAAAACTCAAAATGGCGGCTGTAGAATGGTTTCAGCAGCTAGTATAGCTGTTATATAAGAGATGGCGGCTATAAAACTCAAAATGGCGGCTGTAGAATGGTTCCAGCTGCTTGTATAGCTGTTATATCAAGAGATGGCGGCTATAAAACTCAAAATGGCGGCTGTAGAATGGTTCCAGCTGCTTGTATAGCTGTTATATAAGGGATGGCGGCTATAAAACTCAAAATGGCGGCTGTAGAATGGTTCCAGTTGAGCTAGTATAGCTGTTATATAAGAGATGGCGGCTATAAAACTCAAAATGGCGGCTGTAGATGCAAGTTGCAATTGCAACTCATGGGATTGTAATCATGATCATTAAAATTCCTCTCATTGCTGTCAACAAGGAACAGAATCAATACATTGGGCTCTCAAGAGCCGATTTGGAACAATGTCACCAGCTCAACAACGAGCAATATATCTGTTTTGATAAACAAACGACGTTTACGGCTAATAGCAACTGTGAGTTCCAGCTATTCAAAAACACAAAATCATCAACCTGTCAAATACAACACACAAACAGGTCATTTGTCTGGTACGACATGTATCTCAAAAATCAGTGGATTTTTGCCACCAACAGACCAATTGAACTCGCAGTGACTTGTGACGATAATATAGATAGTGTCACTATCAAGAAAACTGGATTGTTAACTCTAGACCCGACGTGTACAGCAAGGAGTTCTGCTATACGAATAACAGGTCACCGTATTACTACGACAGACACAATGAAATTGTCTATAAATGTCCGATTTGGCAACTTCAGCATTGGCCCAACAAAAGTAGCGCCAACAACCACACAATTCACGAAGATGCAACTAAGCTTAAACGACGAATTAAGCAACATTCAGGGAAAAACTGGAAACTAAGCAAAACTGGAAGTTACCAGAAGACCCCAGCCAGCCGGCACACCATGTTATCGTCTCCTACGTAGCACTAACTATACCATTGGTTCTTGTGATGGTATATGGAATAAGGAGATGCTCCCAAACCCCAAAGGCACAATGGTCCAGAGCAGACAACCGTGAGGATCGTCAATCCTATACCGACTCCCCGCTGCAGCAAACCCAGCCCCCAGCAATTTTGCGGTCAACGTTGGATAACGTTGAACAGGTGTTCAACGGCCGGGAGTATGTTGGTGTTTAGATTATATAAAATAAGATAACATTAAGACAATTATAATATAGAACAAATGGAAATGTATGCCAATATAAGTATGTAACCCGATTATAGATATCGATGGCTCATCAGTCATAAGTAGATCTGATATGGTCAGCAGTTAACAATAAAGACCTAGTTCATCAAGTTGCTATAGTTAGCTATTATCAATAAAGACGTATTTTGCTGACCTAACACTATGTCGAACTATGCACTGGTGAGCTCTCTAGTTTTACTATAAAAGAAATGCATCATTCTTTGTAAGATCAGATACCAATTGTAGCTACATCGGGTGTGCATCGCTGTGTCTTTGGCCCCCATCTCTACCTTTGTAATCTCGCTCCGAAGTCCACCCAATTTATGTGTTGGTTGCGACTATTAGTCACTGGTTTATGCTGCTAGTGCCTATTTGATTATAAATAAATAAATAATAATAAATTCAAAAATACTAACTTTTTTTTTTAAAAAAATTTTTATAATCACTCTTATATAACAGCTATACTAACTGCTGGAACCATTCTACAGCCGCCATTTTGAAGTTTTATAGCCGCCATCTCTTATATAACAGCTATACTAGCTGCTGGAACCATTCTACAGCCGCCATTTTGAGTTTTATAGCCGCCATTTTTATAAAATAGCTATACTAGCTGCTGGAACCATTCTAAGCTTTTTTATAGCCGCCACTCTTATATAACAGCTATACTAGCTGCTGGAACCATTCTACAGCCGCCATTTTGAGTTTTATAGCCGCCATCTTTTATATAACAGCTATACTAGCTGCTGGAACCATTCTACAGCCGCCATTTTGAGTTTTATAGCCGCCATCTCTTATATAACAGCTTTACTAGCTGCTGGAACCATTCTACAGCCGCCATTTTGAGTTTTATAGCCGCCATCTCTTATATAACAGCTATACTAGCTGCTGGAACCATTCTACAGCCCTTTTTGAGTTTTATAGCCGCCATCTCTTATATAACAGCTATACTAGCTGCTGGAACCATTCTACAGCCGCCATTTTGAGTTTTATAGCCGCCATCTCTTATATAACAGCTATACTAGCTGCTGGAACCATTCTACAGCCGCCATTTTGAGTTTTATAGCCGCCATCTCTTATATAACAGCTATACTAGCTGCTGGAACCATTCTACAGCCGCCATTTTGAGTTTTATAGCCGCCATCTCTTATATAACAGCTATACTAGCTGCTGGAACCATTCTACAGCCGCCATTTTTGAGTTTTATAGCCGCCATCTCTTATATAACAGCTATACTAGCTGCTGGAACCATTCTACAGCCGCCATTTTGAGTTTTATAGCCGCCATCTCTTATATAACAGCTATACTAGCTGCTGGAACCATTCTACAGCCGCCATTTTGAGTTTTATAGCCGCCATCTCTTATATAACAGCTATACTAGCTGCTGGAACCATTCTACAGCCGCCATTTTTGAGTTTTATAGCCGCCATCTCTTATATAACAGCTATACTAGCTGCTGGAACCATTCTACAGCCGCCATTTTGAGTTTTATAGCCGCCATCTCTTATATAACAGCTATACTAGCTGCTGGAACCATTCTACAGCCGCCATTTTGAGTTTTATAGCCGCCATCTCTTATATAACAGCTATACTAGCTGCTGGAACCATTCTACAGCCGCCATTTTGAGTTTTATAGCCGCCATCTCTTATATAACAGCTATACTAGCTGCTGGAACCATTCTACAGCCGCCATTTTTGAGTTTTATAGCCGCCATCTCTTATATAACAGCTATACTAGCTGCTGGAACCATTCTACAGCCGCCATTTTGAGTTTTATAGCCGCCATCTCTTTATATAACAGCTATACTAGCTGCTGGAACCATTCTACAGCCGCCATTTTTGAGTTTTATAGCCGCCATCTCTTATATAACAGCTATACTAGCTGCTGGAACCATTCTACAGCCGCCATTTTGAGTTTTATAGCCGCCATCTCTTATATAACAGCTATACTAGCTGCTGGAACCATTCTACAGCCGCCATTTTGAGTTTTATAGCCGCCATCTCTTATATAACAGCTATACTAGCTGCTGGAACCATTCTACAGCCGCCATTTTGAGTTTTATAGCCGCCATCTCTTATATAACAGCTATACTAGCTGCTGGAACCATTCTACAGCCGCCATTTTTGAGTTTTATAGCCGCCATCTCTTATATAACAGCTATACTAGCTGCTGGAACCATTCTACAGCCGCCATTTTGAGTTTTATAGCCGCCATCTCTTATATAACAGCTATACTAGCTGCTGGAACCATTCTACAGCCGCCATTTTGAGTTTTATAGCCGCCATCTCTTTATATAACAGCTATACTAGCTGCTGGAACCATTCTACAGCCGCCATTTTGAGTTTTATAGCCGCCATCTCTTATATAACAGCTATACTAGCTGCTGGAACCATTCTACAGCCGCCATTTTGAGTTTTATAGCCGCCATCTCTTATATAACAGCTATACTAGCTGCTGGAACCATTCTACAGCCGCCATTTTTGAGTTTTATAGCCGCCATCTCTTATATAACAGCTATACTAGCTGCTGGAACCATTCTACAGCCGCCATTTTGAGTTTTATAGCCGCCATCTCTTATATAACAGCTATACTAGCTGCTGGAACCATTCTACAGCCGCCATTTTGAGTTTTATAGCCGCCATCTCTTATATAACAGCTATACTAGCTGCTGGAACCATTCTACAGCCGCCATTTTTGAGTTTTATAGCCGCCATCTCTTATATAACAGCTATACTAGCTGCTGGAACCATTCTACAGCCGCCATTTTGAGTTTTATAGCCGCCATCTCTTATATAACAGCTATACTAGCTGCTGGAACCATTCTACAGCCGCCATTTTTGAGTTTTATAGCCGCCATCTCTTATATAACAGCTATACTAGCTGCTGGAACCATTCTACAGCCGCCATTTTGAGTTTTATAGCCGCCATCTCTTATATAACAGCTATACTAGCTGCTGGAACCATTCTACAGCCGCCATTTTGAGTTTTATAGCCGCCATCTCTTATATAACAGCTATACTAGCTGCTGGAACCATTCTACAGCCGCCATTTTGAGTTTTATAGCCGCCATCTCTTATATAACAGCTATACTAGCTGCTGGAACCATTCTACAGCCGCCATTTTTGAGTTTTATAGCCGCCATCTCTTATATAACAGCTATACTAGCTGCTGGAACCATTCTACAGCCGCCATTTTGAGTTTTATAGCCGCCATCCCTTATATAACAGCTATACTAGCTGCTGGAACCATTCTACAGCCGCCATTTTGAGTTTTATAGCCGCCATCTCTTATATAACAGCTATACTAGCTGCTGGAACCATTCTACAGCCGCCATTTTGAGTTTTATAGCCGCCATCTCTTTATATAACAGCTATACTAGCTGCTGGAACCATTCTACAGCCGCCATTTTGAGTTTTATAGCCGCCATCTCTTATATAACAGCTATACTAGCTGCTGGAACCATTCTACAGCCGCCATTTTGAGTTTTATAGCCGCCATCTCTTATATAACAGCTATACTAGCTGCTGGAACCATTCTACAGCCGCCATTTTGAGTTTTATAGCCGCCATCTCTTATATAACAGCTATACTAGCTGCTGGAACCATTCTACAGCCGCCATTTTGAGTTTTATAGCCGCCATCTCTTATATAACAGCTATACTAGCTGCTGGAACCATTCTACAGCCGCCATTTTGAGTTTTATAGCCGCCATCTCTTATATAACAGCTATACTAGCTGCTGGAACCATTCTACAGCCGCCATTTTGAGTTTTATAGCCGCCATCTCTTATATAACAGCTATACTAGCTGCTGGAACCATTCTACAGCCGCCATTTTGAGTTTTATAGCCGCCATCTCTTATATAACAGCTATACTAGCTGCTGGAACCATTCTACAGCCGCCATTTTGAGTTTTATAGCCGCCATCTCTTATATAACAGCTATACTAGCTGCTGGAACCATTCTACAGCCGCCATTTTGAGTTTTATAGCCGCCATCTCTTATATAACAGCTATACTAGCTGCTGGAACCATTCTACAGCCGCCATTTTGAGTTTTATAGCCGCCATCTCTTATATAACAGCTATACTAGCTGCTGGAACCATTCTACAGCCGCCATTTTGAGTTTTATAGCCGCCATCTCTTATATAACAGCTATACTAGCTGCTGGAACCATTCTACAGCCGCCATTTTGAGTTTTATAGCCGCCATCTCTTATATAACAGCTATACTAGCTGCTGGAACCATTCTACAGCCGCCATTTTGAGTTTTATAGCCGCCATCTCTTTATATAACAGCTATACTAGCTGCTGGAACCATTCTACAGCCGCCATTTTTGAGTTTTATAGCCGCCATCTCTTATATAACAGCTATACTAGCTGCTGGAACCATTCTACAGCCGCCATTTTGAGTTTTATAGCCGCCATCTCCTTATATAACAGCTATACTAGCTGCTGGAACCATTCTACAGCCGCCATTTTGAGTTTTATAGCCGCCATCTCTTATATAACAGCTATACTAGCTGCTGGAACCATTCTACAGCCGCCATTTTGAGTTTTATAGCCGCCATCTCTTATATAACAGCTATACTAGCTGCTGGAACCATTCTACAGCCGCCATTTTGAGTTTTATAGCCGCCATCTCTTATATAACAGCTATACTAGCTGCTGGAACCATTCTACAGCCGCCATTTTGAGTTTTATAGCCGCCATCTCTTATATAACAGCTATACTAGCTGCTGGAACCATTCTACAGCCGCCATTTTGAGTTTTATAGCCGCCATCCCTTATATAACAGCTATACTAGCTGCTGGAACCATTCTACAGCCGCCATTTTGAGTTTTATAGCCGCCATCTCTTATATAACAGCTATACTAGCTGCTGGAACCATTCTACAGCCGCCATTTTGAGTTTTATAGCCGCCATCTCTTATATAACAGCTATACTAGCTGCTGGAACCATTCTACAGCCGCCATTTTTGAGTTTTATAGCCGCCATCTCTTATATAACAGCTATACTAGCTGCTGGAACCATTCTACAGCCGCCATTTTGAGTTTTATAGCCGCCATCTCTTATATAACAGCTATACTAGCTGCTGGAACCATTCTACAGCCGCCATTTTGAGTTTTATAGCCGCCATCTCTTATATAACAGCTATACTAGCTGCTGGAACCATTCTACAGCCGCCATTTTGAGTTTTATAGCCGCCATCTCTTATATAACAGCTATACTAGCTGCTGGAACCATTCTACAGCCGCCATTTTGAGTTTTATAGCCGCCATCTCTTATATAACAGCTATACTAGCTGCTGGAACCATTCTACAGCCGCCATTTTGAGTTTTATAGCCGCCATCTCTTATATAACAGCTATACTAGCTGCTAACCATCGCCCTCTAACAGCTATACTAGTTGCTGGAACCATTCTACAGCCGCCATTTTGAGTTTTATAGCCGCCGTCCTTATATAACAGCTATACTAGCTGCTGGAACCATTCTACAGCCGCCATTTTATAGCGCTTATATAACAGCTATACTAGCTGCTGGAACCATTCTACAGCTATTTTTTACAGCCGCCATTTTGAGTTTTATAGCCGCCATCTCTTATATAACAGCTATACTAGCTGCTGGAACCATTCTACAGCCGCCATTTTGAGTTTTATAGCCGCCATCTCTTATATAACAGCTATACTAGCTGCTGGAACCATTCTACAGCCGCCATTTTGAGTTTTATAGCCGCCATCTCTTATATAACAGCTATACTAGCTGCTGGAACCATTCTACAGCCGCCATTTTCCCTTATATAACAGCTATACTAGCTGCTGGAACCATTCTACAGCCGCCATTTTGAGTTTTATAGCCGCCATCTCTTATATAACAGCTATACTAGCTGCTGGAACCATTCTACAGCCGCCATTTTGAGTTTTATAGCCGCCATCTCTTATATAACAGCTATACTAGCTGCTGGAACCATTCTACAGCCGCCATTTTGAGTTTTATAGCCGCCATCTCTTATATAACAGCTATACTAGCTGCTGGAACCATTCTACAGCCGCCATTTTGAGTTTTATAGCCGCCATCTCTTATATAACAGCTATACTAGCTGCTGGAACCATTCTACAGCCGCCATTTTGAGTTTTATAGCCGCCATCTCTTATATAACAGCTATACTAGCTGCTGGAACCATTCTACAGCCGCCATCCTTTTGCTTCTAGTTTTATAGCCGCCATCTCTTATATAACAGCTATACTAGCTGCTGGAACCATTCTACAGCCGCCATTTTGAGTTTTATAGCCGCCATCTCTTATATAACAGCTATACTAGCTGCTGGAACCATTCTACAGCCGCCATTTTGAGTTTTATAGCCGCCATCTCTTATATAACAGCTATACTAGCTGCTGGAACCATTCTACAGCCGCCATTTTGAGTTTTATAGCCGCCATCCCTTATATAACAGCTATACTAGCTGCTGGAACCATTCTACAGCCGCCATTTTGAGTTTTATAGCCGCCATCTCTTATATAACAGCTATACTAGCTGCTGGAACCATTCTACAGCCGCCATCCTTTTTTGAGTTTTATAGCCGCCATCTCTTATATAACAGCTATACTAGCTGCTGGAACCATTCTACAGCCGCCATTTTGAGTTTTATAGCCGCCATCCTCTTATATAACAGCTATACTAGCTGCTGGAACCATTCTACAGCCGCCATTTTGGGTTTTTATAGCCGCCATCTCTTATATAACAGCTATACTAGTTGCTGGAACCATTCTACAGCCGCCATTTTGAGTTTTATAGCCGCCATCTCTTATATAACAGCTATACTAGCTGCTGGAACCATTCTACAGCCGCCATTTTGAGTTTTATAGCCGCCATCTCTTATATAACAGCTATACTAGCTGCTGGAACCATTCTACAGCCGCCATTTTGAGTTTTATAGCCGCCATCTCTTATATAACAGCTATACTAGCTGCTGGAACCATTCTACAGCCGCCATTTTGAGTTTTATAGCCGCCATCTCTTATATAACAGCTATACTAGCTGCTGGAACCATTCTACAGCCGCCATTTTGAGTTTTATAGCCGCCATCCTCTTATATAACAGCTATACTAGCTGCTGGAACCATTCTACAGCCGCCATTTTGAGTTTTATAGCCGCCATCTCTTATATAACAGCTATACTAGCTGCTGGAACCATTCTACAGCCGCCATTTTGAGTTTTATAGCCGCCATCTCTTATATAACAGCTATACTAGCTGCTGGAACCATTCTACAGCCGCCATTTTTGAGTTTTATTAGCCGCCATCTCTTATATAACAGCTTCATACTAGCTGCTGGAACCATTCTACAGCCGCCATTTTGAGTTTTATAGCCGCCATCCTCTTATATAACAGCTATACTAGCTGCTGGAACCATTCTACAGCCGCCATTTTGAGTTTTATAGCCGCCATCCCTTATATAACAGCTATACTAGCTGCTGGAACCATTCTACAGCCGCCATTTTGAGTTTTATAGCCGCCATCTCTTATATAACAGCTATACTAGCTGCTGGAACCATTCTACAGCCGCCATTTTGAGTTTTATAGCCGCCATCTCTTATATAACAGCTATACTAGCTGCTGGAACCATTCTACAGCCGCCATTTTGAGTTTTATAGCCGCCATCTCTTATATAACAGCTATACTAGCTGCTGGAACCATTCTACAGCCGCCATTTTGAGTTTTATAGCCGCCATCTCTTATATAACAGCTATACTAGCTGCTGGAACCATTCTACAGCCGCCATTTTGAGTTTTATAGCCGCCATCTCTTATATAACAGCTATACTAGCTGCTGGAACCATTCTACAGCCGCCATTTTGAGTTTTATAGCCGCCATCTCTTATATAACAGCTATACTAGCTGCTGGAACCATTCTACAGCCGCCATTTTGAGTTTTATAGCCGCCATCTCTTATATAACAGCTATACTAGCTGCTGGAACCATTCTACAGCCGCCATTTTGAGTTTTATAGCCGCCATCTCTTATATAACAGCTATACTAGCTGCTGGAACCATTCTACAGCCGCCATTTTGAGTTTTATAGCCGCCATCCCTTATATAACAGCTATACTAGCTGCTGGAACCATTCTACAGCCGCCATTTTGAGTTTTATAGCCGCCATCTCTTATATAACAGCTATACTAGCTGCTGGAACCATTCTACAGCCGCCATTTTGAGTTTTATAGCCGCCATCTCTTATATAACAGCTATACTAGCTGCTGGAACCATTCTACAGCCGCCATTTTGAGTTTTATAGCCGCCATCCCTTATATAACAGCTATACTAGCTGCTGGAACCATTCTACAGCCGCCATTTTGAGTTTTATAGCCGCCATCTCTTATATAACAGCTATACTAGCTGCTGGAACCATTCTACAGCCGCCATTTTGAGTTTTATAGCCGCCATCTCTTATATAACAGCTATACTAGCTGCTGGAACCATTCTACAGCCGCCATTTTGAGTTTTATAGCCGCCATCTCTTATATAACAGCTATACTAGCTGCTGGAACCATTCTACAGCCGCCATCTTTGAGTTTTATAGCCGCCATCTCTTAAAACAGCTATACTAGCTGCTGGAACCATTCTACAGCCGCCATTTTGAGTTTTATAGCCGCCATCTCTTATATAACAGCTATACTAGCTGCTGGAACCATTCTACAGCCGCCATTTTGAGTTTTATAGCCGCCATCTCTTATATAACAGCTATACTAGCTGCTGGAACCATTCTACAGCCGCCATTTTGAGTTTTATAGCCGCCATCTCTTATATAACAGCTATACTAGCTGCTGGAACCATTCTACAGCCGCCATTTTGAGTTTTATAGCCGCCATCTCTTATATAACAGCTATACTAGCTGCTGGAACCATTCTACAGCCGCCATTTTGAGTTTTATAGCCGCCATCTCTTATATAACAGCTATACTAGCTGCTGGAACCATTCTACAGCCGCCATTTTGAGTTTTATAGCCGCCATCTCTTATATAACAGCTATACTAGCTGCTGGAACCATTCTACAGCCGCCATTTTGAGTTTTATAGCCGCCATCTCTTATATAACAGCTATACTAGCTGCTGGAACCATTCTACAGCCGCCATTTTGAGTTTTATAGCCGCCATCTCTTATATAACAGCTATACTAGCTGCTGGAACCATTCTACAGCCGCCATTTTGAGTTTTATAGCCGCCATCTCTTATATAACAGCTATACTAGCTGCTGGAACCATTCTACAGCCGCCATTTTGAGTTTTATAGCCGCCATCTCTTATATAACAGCTATACTAGCTGCTGGAACCATTCTACAGCCGCCATTTTGAGTTTTATAGCCGCCATCTCTTATATAACAGCTATACTAGCTGCTGGAACCATTCTACAGCCGCCATTTTGAGTTTTATAGCCGCCATCTCTTATATAACAGCTATACTAGCTGCTGGAACCATTCTACAGCCGCCATTTTGAGTTTTATAGCCGCCATCTCTTATATAACAGCTATACTAGCTGCTGAACCATTCTTTTTTTTAGCTGCTGGAACCATTCTACAGCCGCCATTTTGAGTTTTATAGCCGCCATCTCTTATATAACAGCTATACTAGCTGCTGGAACCATTCTACAGCCGCCATTTTGAGTTTTATAGCCGCCATCTCTTATATAACAGCTATACTAGCTGCTGGAACCATTCTACAGCCGCCATTTTGAGTTTTATAGCCGCCATCTCTTATATAACAGCTATACTAGCTGCTGGAACCATTCTACAGCCGCCATTTTGAGTTTTATAGCCGCCATCTCTTATATAACAGCTATACTAGCTGCTGGAACCATTCTACAGCCGCCATTTTGAGTTTTATAGCCGCCATCTCTTATATAACAGCTATACTAGCTGCTGGAACCATTCTACAGCCGCCATTTTGAGTTTTATAGCCGCCATCTCTTATATAACAGCTATACTAGCTGCTGGAACCATTCTACAGCCGCCATTTTGAGTTTTATAGCCGCCATCTCTTATATAACAGCTATACTAGCTGCTGGAACCATTCTACAGCCGCCATTTTGAGTTTTATAGCCGCCATCTCTTATATAACAGCTATACTAGCTGCTGGAACCATTCTACAGCCGCCATTTTGAGTTTTATAGCCGCCATCCCTTATATAACAGCTATACTAGCTGCTGGAACCATTCTACAGCCGCCATTTTGAGTTTTATAGCCGCCATCCTCTTATATAACAGCTATACTAGCTGCTGGAACCATTCTACAGCCGCCATTTTGAGTTTTATAGCCGCCATCTCTTATATAACAGCTATACTAGCTGCTGGAACCATTCTACAGCCGCCATTTTGAGTTTTATAGCCGCCATCTCTTATATAACAGCTATACTAGCTGCTGGAACCATTCTACAGCCGCCATTTTGAGTTTTATAGCCGCCATCTCTTATATAACAGCTATACTAGCTGCTGGAACCATTCTACAGCCGCCATTTTGAGTTTTATAGCCGCCATCTCTTATATAACAGCTATACTAGCTGCTGGAACCATTCTACAGCCGCCATTTTGAGTTTTATAGCCGCCATCTCTTATATAACAGCTATACTAGCTCTAGCTGCTGGAACCATTCTACAGCCGCCATTTTGAGTTTTATAGCCGCCATCTCTTATATAACAGCTATACTAGCTGCTGGAACCATTCTACAGCCGCCATTTTGAGTTTTATAGCCGCCATCTCTTATATAACAGCTATACTAGCTGCTGGAACCATTCTACAGCCGCCATTTTGAGTTTTATAGCCGCCATCTCTTATATAACAGCTATACTAGCTGCTGGAACCATTCTACAGCCGCCATTTTGAGTTTTATAGCCGCCATCTCTTATATAACAGCTATACTAGCTGCTGGAACCATTCTACAGCCGCCATTTTGAGTTTTATAGCCGCCATCTCTTATATAACAGCTATACTAGCTGCTGGAACCATTCTACAGCCGCCATTTTGAGTTTTATAGCCGCCATCTCTTATATAACAGCTATACTAGCTGCTGGAACCATTCTACAGCCGCCATTTTGAGTTTTATAGCCGCCATCTCTTATATAACAGCTATACTAGCTGCTGGAACCATTCTACAGCCGCCATTTTGTTAGTTTTATAGCCGCCATCTTTTATATAACAGCTATACTAGCTGCTGGAACCATTCTACAGCCGCCATTTTGAGTTTTATAGCCGCCATCTCTTATATAACAGCTATACTAGCTGCTGGAACCATTCTACAGCCGCCATTTTGAGTTTTATAGCCGCCATCTCTTATATAACAGCTATACTAGCTGCTGGAACCATTCTACAGCCGCCATTTTGAGTTTTATAGCCGCCATCTCTTATATAACAGCTATACTAGCTGCTGGAACCATTCTACAGCCGCCATTTTGAGTTTTATAGCCGCCATCTCTTATATAACAGCTATACTAGCTGCTGGAACCATTCTACAGCCGCCATTTTGAGTTTTATAGCCGCCATCCCTTATATAACAGCTATACTAGCTGCTGGAACCATTCTACAGCCGCCATTTTGAGTTTTATAGCCGCCATCTCTTATATAACAGCTATACTAGCTGCTGGAACCATTCTACAGCCGCCATTTTGATTTTATAGCCTTTTTTTGAGTTTTATAGCCGCCATCTCTTATATAACAGCTATACTAGCTGCTGGAACCATTCTACAGCCGCCATTTTGAGTTTTATAGCCGCCATCTCTTATATAACAGCTATACTAGCTGCTGGAACCATTCTACAGCCGCCATTTTGAGTTTTATAGCCGCCATCTCTTATATAACAGCTATACTAGCTGCTGGAACCATTCTACAGCCGCCATTTTGAGTTTTATAGCCGCCATCTCTTATATAACAGCTATACTAGCTGCTGGAACCATTCTACAGCCGCCATTTTGAGTTTTATAGCCGCCATCTCTTATATAACAGCTATACTAGCTGCTGGAACCATTCTACAGCCGCCATTTTGAGTTTTATAGCCGCCATCTCTTATATAACAGCTATACTAGCTGCTGGAACCATTCTACAGCCGCCATTTTGAGTTTTATAGCCGCCATCTCTTATATAACAGCTATACTAGCTGCTGGAACCATTCTACAGCCGCCATTTTGAGTTTTATAGCCGCCATCCCTTATATAACAGCTATACTAGCTGCTGGAACCATTCTACAGCCGCCATTTTGAGTTTTATAGCCGCCATCTCTTATATAACAGCTATACTAGCTGCTGGAACCATTCTACAGCCGCCATTTTGAGTTTTATAGCCGCCATCTCTTATATAACAGCTATACTAGCTGCTGGAACCATTCTACAGCCGCCATTTTGAGTTTTATAGCCGCCATCTCTTATATAACAGCTATACTAGCTGCTGGAACCATTCTACAGCCGCCATTTTGAGTTTTATAGCCGCCATCTCTTATATAACAGCTATACTAGCTGCTGGAACCATTCTACAGCCGCCATTTTGAGTTTTATAGCCGCCATCTCTTATATAACAGCTATACTAGCTGCTGGAACCATTCTACAGCCGCCATTTTGAGTTTTATAGCCGCCATCTCTTATATAACAGCTATACTAGCTGCTGGAACCATTCTACAGCCGCTATTTTGAGTTTTATAGCCGCCATCCCTTATATAACAGCTATACTAGCTGCTGGAACCATTCTACAGCCGCCATTTTGAGTTTTATAGCCGCCATCTCTTATATAACAGCTATACTAGCAGCTGGAACCATTCTACAGCCGCCATTTTGAGTTTTATAGCCGCCATCTCTTATATAACAGCTATACTAGCAGCTGGAACCATTCTACAGCCGCCATTTTGAGTTTTATAGCCGCCATCTCTTATATAACAGCTATACTAGCTGCTGGAACCATTCTACAGCCGCCATTTTGAGTTTTATAGCCGCCATCTCTTATATAACAGCTATACTAGCTGCTGGAACCATTCTACAGCCGCCATTTTGAGTTTTATAGCCGCCATCTTTTATATAACAGCTATACTAGCTGCTGGAACCATTCTACAGCCGCCATTTTGAGTTTTATAGCCGCCATCTCTTATATAACAGCTATACTAGCTGCTGGAACCATTCTACAGCCGCCATTTTGAGTTTTATAGCCGCCATCTCATACTAATGGAACCATTCTACAGCCGCCATTTTGAGTTTTATAGCCGCCATCTCTTATATAACAGCTATACTAGCTGCTGGAACCATTCTACAGCCGCCATTTTGAGTTTTATAGCCGCCATCTCTTATATAACAGCTATACTAGCTGCTGGAACCATTCTACAGCCGCCATTTTGAGTTTTATAGCCGCCATCTCTTATATAACAGCTATACCAGCTGCTGGAACCATTCTACAGCCGCCATTTTGAGTTTTATAGCCGCCATCTCTTATATAACAGCTATACTAGCTGCTGGAACCATTCTACAGCCGCCATTTTGAGTTTTATAGCCGCCATCTCTTATATAACAGCTATACTAGCTGCTGGAACCATTCTACAGCCGCCATTTTGAGTTTTATAGCCGCCATCTCTTTATATAACAGCTATACTAGCTGCTGGAACCATTCTACAGCCGCCATTTTGAGTTTTATAGCCGCCATCTCTTATATAACAGCTATACTAGCTGCTGGAACCATTCTACAGCCGCCATTTTGAGTTTTATAGCCGCCATCTCTTATATAACAGCTATACTAGCTGCTGGAACCATTCTACAGCCGCCATTTTGAGTTTTATAGCCGCCATCTCTTATATAACAGCTCATACTAGCTGCTGGAACCATTCTACAGCCGCCATTTTTGAGTTTTATAGCCGCCATCTCTTATATAACAGCTATACTAGCTGCTGGAACCATTCTACAGCCGCCATTTTGAGTTTTATAGCCGCCATCTCTTTATATAACAGCTATACTAGCTGCTGGAACCATTCTACAGCCGCCATTTTGAGTTTTATAGCCGCCATCTCTTATATAACAGCTATACTAGCTGCTGGAACCATTCTACAGCCGCCATTTTGAGTTTTATAGCCGCCATCTCTTATATAACAGCTATACTAGCTGCTGGAACCATTCTACAGCCGCCATTTTGAGTTTTATAGCCGCCATCTCTTATATAACAGCTATACTAGCTAGCTGGAACCATTCTACAGCCGCCATTTTTGAGTTTTATAGCCGCCATCTCTTATATAACAGCTATACTAGCTGCTGGAACCATTCTACAGCCGCCATTTTGAGTTTTATAGCCGCCATCTCTTTATATAACAGCTTTACTAGCTGCTGGAACCATTCTACAGCCGCCATTTTGAGTTTTATAGCCGCCATCTCTTATATAACAGCTATACCAGCTGCTGGAACCATTCTACAGCCGCCATTTTGAGTTTTATAGCCGCCATCTCTTATATAACAGCTATACTAGCTGCTGGAACCATTCTACAGCCGCCATTTTGAGTTTTATAGCCGCCATCTCTTATATAACAGCTATACTAGCTGCTGGAACCATTCTACAGCCGCCATTTTTGAGTTTTATAGCCGCCATCTCTTATATAACAGCTATACTAGCTGCTGGAACCATTCTACAGCCGCCATTTTGAGTTTTATAGCCGCCATCCCTTATATAACAGCTATACTAGCAGCTGGAACCATTCTACAGCCGCCAATTTTGAGTTTTATAGCCGCCATCTCTTTATATAACAGCTATACTAGCTGCTGGAACCATTCTACAGCCGCCATTTTGAGTTTTATAGCCGCCATCCCTGATATAACAGCTATACAAGCAGCTGGAACCATTCTACAGCCGCCATTTTGAGTTTTATAGCCGCCATCTCTTTAGATAACAGCTATACTAGCTGCTGGAACCATTCTACAGCCGCCATTTTGAGTTTTTATAGCCGCCATCTCTTATATAACAGCTATACTAGCTGCTGGAACCATTCTAGAGCCGCCATTTTGAGGTTTTATAGCCGCCATCTCTTATATAACAGCTATACTAGCTGCTGGAACCATTCTACAGCCGCCATTTGAGTTTTATAGCCGCCATCTCTTATATAACAGCCATACAAGCTGCTGGAACCATTCTACAGCCGCCATTTTGAGTTTTATAGCCGCCATCTCTTATATAACAGCTATACTAGCTGCTGGAACCATTCTACAGCCGCCAATTTTGAGTTTTATAGCCGCCATCTTCTTATATAACAGCTCATTCTAGCTGCTGGAACCATTCTACAGCCGCCATTTTAAGTTTTATAGCCGCCATCTCTTTTATATAACAGCTATACTAGCTGCTGGAACCATTCTACAGCCGCCATTTTGAGTTTTATAGCCGCCATCTCTTATATAACAGCTTTACTAGCTGCTGGAACCATTCTACAGCCGCCATTTTTGAGTTTTATAGCCGCCATCCCTGATATAACAGCTATACAAGCTGCTGGAACCATTCTACAGCCGCCATTTTTGAGGTTTTATAGCCACCATCTCTTATATAACAGCTATACGAGCTGCTGAAACCATTCTACAGCCGCCATTTTGAGTTTTATAGCCGCCCATCTCTTATATAACAGCTAAACTAGCTGCTGGAACCATTCTACAGCCGCCATTTTGAGTTTTATAGCCGCCATCTCTTATATAACAGCTATACTAGCTGCTGGAACCATTCTACAGCCGCCATTTTGAGCTTTTATAGCCGCCATCCCTTATATAACAGCTATACAAGCTGCTGGAACCATTCTACAGCCGCCATTTTGAGTTTTATAGCCGCCATCTCTGATATAACAGCTATACTAGCTGCTGGAAACCATTCTACAGCCGCCATTTTGAGTTTTATAGCCGCCATCTCTTATATAACAGCTATACTAGCTGCTGGAACCATTCTACAGCCGCCATTTTGAGTTTTATAGCCGCCATCTCTTATATAACAGCTATACTAGCTGCTGGAACCATTCTACAGCTGCCATTTTGAGTTTTATAGCCGCCATCTCTTATATAACAGCTTATACTAGCTGCTGGAACCATTCTACAGCCGCCATTTTGAGTTTTATAGCCACCATCTCTGATATAACAGTCATACGAGCAGCTGGAACCATTCTACAGCCGCCATTTTGAGTTTTATAGCCGCCATCTCTTATATAACAGCTATACTAGCTGCTGGAACCATTCTACAGCCGCCATTTTTGAGTTTTATAGCCGCCATTTCTTATATAACAGCTATACTAGCTGCTGGAACCATTCTACAGCCGCCATTTTGAGTTTTATAGCCACCATCTCTTATATAACAGCCATACCAGCAGCTGGAACCATTCTACAGCCGCCATTTTGAGTTTTATAGCCGCCATCTCTTATATAACAGCTATACTAGCTGCTGGAACCATTCTACAGCCGCCATTTGAGTTTTATAGCCGCCATCCCTGATATAACAGTCATACAAGCAGCTGGAACCATTCTACAGCCGCCATTTTGAGTTTTATAGCCGCCATCTCTTATATAACAGCTATACTAGCTGCTGGAACCATTCTACAGCCGCCATTTTGAGTTTTATAGCCGCCATCTCTTATATAACAGCTATACTTGCTGCTGGAACCATTCTACAGCCGCCATTTTGAGTTTTATAGCCGCCATCTCTTATATAACAATTGCTATACTAGCTGCTGGAACCATTCTACAGCCGCCATTTTGAGTTTTATAGCCGCCCTCTCTTATATAACAGCTATACTAGCTGCTGGAACCATTCTACAGCCGCCATTTTGAGTTTTATAGCCGCCATCCCTTATATAACAGCTATACTAGCTGCTGGAACCATTCTACAGCCGCCATTTTGAGTTTTATAGCCGCCATCCCTGATATAACAGCTATACAAGCTGCTGGAACCATTCTACAGCCGCCATTTTGAGTTTTATAGCCGCCATCTCTTATATAACAGCTATACTAGCTGCTGGAACCATTCTACAGCCGCCATTTTGAGTTTTATAGCCGCCATCTCTTATGTAACAGCTATACTAGCTGCTGGAACCATTCTACAGCCGCCATTTTGAGTTTTATAGCCGCCATCCCTTATATAACAGCCATACAAGCTGCTGGAACCATTCTACAGCCG
>JAECWI010000217.1:0-147733 GCA_018150345.1 Drosophila equinoxialis
TTATGCGTATATTAGGATATCGATATAAGTATATAATAATAAAAATAGATAGATGTACTTATAACTATCTTAATTTATATCCTGAAAGTCACTACAAGGCAACAAAGTAGACAGAAAAACTGCGCAGTTAATAAAGAAGAACTTTTGCCAAAGCAAAAACTTCAAAACGCTACGCTAAACTATAGGTCCGCTACCAAAATCAGATAATGAAAATGATATGCGATCTGACATTTTTGTTTTATGCGTATATTAGGATATCGATATAAGTATATAATAATAAAAACAGATAGATGTACTTATAACTATCTTAATTTATATCTTATCTGATGATCCAGCTAAGTCCCGATTCACAGCCAATGTGGTCAGGGATGAGTTGCAGCCAATCCAATATCCAGTCCAGAATACTTTCAGTGGTTACGCTGTAGATAATTAAAAAGTATATCGCGAAGAGAAGTGACAGATAGATGAGGAGAAATAAGGTGAGAGAAGTTGTGAAAAGATTGGCAAAGAACACGAAGAGGTTCGTGTAGAGAGTAGTTAGTCAGACATCTACTAAGGTGAAGAGGAAAAAAGTTTCTGGTCCGACGTGAGGGAACACAAAAATATAGCCTATCTAGAAAATTGGTAGCCTACGGTTGTAAAGTGAAGGAAGATGAATAAGAAGAAGTTTGTCAGAATAAGAAGGTAGGCGAAGATTCGGGTCCCAATTAAAACCGCGTAATGCAAACTTGAGGAATTGCTTCTGTACCCATTCAATACTACGCTGGTGAACATCATATTGAGGGTTCCACACTGGTGAGCAATATTCTAGAGTAGGGCGAACTAACGAAGTGTACAAAACCTTTGTCACATATGGACCATCAAATTCTTTGGCCCAACGTTTAATGAATCCAAGAAGACTGCATGCTCTATTGACAATTGAAGATATATGAACATTAAAGGAAAGTTTTGGGTCAAACATAACGCCTAAGTCTTTAATTACGGTACACAATCTTACAGAACAGACTTAATAGAGTAATGAGCTAGGAACGGCGACAAACGACTGAAAGTCATAAAAGAGCATTTAGAGGCATTAAGGTGTAATTTATTAAGGTGACACCAAACACAGAACGCATCGAGATCTGATTGGAAGTACTGTTGGAAAGAAGGATCATTATGTGAATAACAAATCTTGACGTCATCCACAATCATGAGCACGCGTAAATGAGCCAAGGCCAAAGGCCCAGATGACTGCCTTGGGGTCCCCCAAGTGTCCACCTGACGTAACTCGAACAGTTTTAGATATCGAGGAACGAAAAGACACCTTTTGGTTCTGCCAATAAGGTACGACTTTAACCAAGCCAATACTTTCGGGGAAAAACCCATGATGTTAAGTTTCATGAGAAGCATAGAATGATCAACCGTATCGAAAGCCTTACTAAAGTCAGTGTTTAAGAATAAACATCGTGGTCAGCTGAAACGGCTTCACCAAATCAGATTGACCAAAGAAATATACAAAACGAAACATAAACAAAAGTAAGTCATAAAATTCATATGACAATTATTGCTTAATAGCAAACAAAACATGCATCCACATTCTGTGGAAAACACTTAAGATTATAACAGTGGCGCGGTATCAAGTAACCAGCGCTCAGCATGAAATATAAACAATTTTCAACCCCCGAAAACGTGGGACATTAGAATAAGCATTTTTAAGAACAATTGTCGATTCTTAGAGTTTAAGAGTTTTTAAATAAAATCAGTTCATATTTTGAATTCAACGAATGAAGACTGGGTTATTTTCTTTCTCTTCGGAAATCCCTATTCATTTTGGTCCTTCGAGCCGGATGGATTCATTTTGGTCCTTCGAGCCGGATGGATTCATTTTGGTCCTTCGAGAAAAAGGAACTCTATAGTTTTCCCCACCAGTGGTAAGAGACTCAGAGTGTGAATCAGCTCCTTGAAGTCTGATCTTATGCAAGTGTAAATGCTAAGATCAGCTAAAGGCAGCAAAAATAAATTAACTCTTGTTTTCCCCCACCCGTGGTAAGAGACAGAGTATAATATAAAAATCAAAATATTGCTTAATAATTAAAAAGTGCGTGCGTCCGATTTTAAAGACAGTTTGGCTAGTGGAGCAACTGTAGTAATATCGGCAACGGGAGTTTTTGTGTGTGGCGTATTCGAAGCCCTAATATCGAAAAAAAAAGTTAAAGTTTAAAGTGTGTATGTAGTTGCAAGTCAGAAACAAGAAGCAGCAGCAGAGCAACAAGATAGTTGCAAAGAAGAGGCTGCTAATTAGAGAAAATCTGGTGCGATGACCGGTACCGCCTGAGCCCATAGGCCCTGGACAACAGCAGCTGAGCAACGACACAGCAAAAACAAAAAACACACCGGGGGTCCCAAGGACTGCCCTGGACCATTTGACTCACCTTATTGCGAATACGTCTGTGCGAAGACCAGCACCGGCAACTTAAAAGCTGCTGAACGTCTGGACCGACAGCGTTACAAAGAGCGCCCACCAAAATAATTAACTAAACAACATATAACATATTTTTTTTTCATAATTATACTAAGGAAATTTGACAGAGAGGCTCTACAATTGTATGAGAGTCAGATTAGAAAAACAAGACAAATTCAAATGCTATCTGATGTCATGGAATACTTGGAGCAAAGATATTGCTCGCTAAGTGCCATGAGCAAAGAAGAGAAAAAACCGCTAAAAACTGTGTTAAATTATGCGGAAATCGAAGATAAATGTCCGATTTGCAAAATTTCCGGGCACAAAGCGTATAAGTGCCATATGTTTAAAGGGTTGACACCTACTGAAAGGTATGAAACAGCCAAAAAAGTCCATCTTTGCATAAGATGCTTGAACCATTCAAGCAATAAGTTGTGCACTAATGAAATGGTCTGTTCATTGTGTAGTAAGGAACACCATACCTTACTCCATTTTGAAGAAAAACAGGAGAGGTAATATTTGTGTAACCGCACAACCAACACTGTTGGCCACAGCTTTAATACAAGTAGAAAATATAAATGGAGGATATAAGACTCTAAGAGCCCTTATTGATTGTGGTTCACAGAGCACTATTTTGTCTGAAGAGGCCGCTCAAATATTAAAACTACCTAAAATTAAACAATATACAGAAATAAAATCTAATAAGATCAATAAAATCTAATAAATCAAAATATAGGGTAAAAATAGATGTGACGATGCGAAACCCTTGGAAAGGTCATCTTAAGGTTGAGGCAATGGTGTTGCCAAAATTAATGATAGATCTTCCATTAAAAATAGCAAACGTGGATATGTCGAAATGGCAAACTTACGTGCTAGCTGATCCTACCTTTAATAAACCTGGTAGGATTGATCTAATAATGGGAGTAAACTTATATACCCAAATCTTAAAAGGGGAATTACAAAGATTGATGGGCTGCTAGGCCAGAATACTCAATTTGGTTGGATCGTCTCGGGATGCACCAAATCCAATCAGAATAAATCTGTAGTGGCAACAATAGATGTCACATGTTTTGAACAAAGTTGGGAGAAAAAGAAAGATAAATATCAAAATAAAAAATAACACAATTTCAAAAGAAATACAAAAGCAAAACTCAAGAAATAAATTTATGGCCCCCGGCAGGACCTCACATTGGAGGTAAAGTGAAAATTGGGGAAGAAAAAATATATATCCCAGAGCCAGTACAAAATGAGAATATTCAGACGGCAACGGTTACTGAACCATTGGGTCAATTGGATAATGGTGACCTAAAAAAATAATATCAAAATAGATTCCGGTAGCAAATTGTCCGAAACTGTAGTACCAAAAAATCAGTCATGGCAAAATAATTGTAAAAAGGACAACATTTAATGGTAACCGGAATAACCAATCAAATTTTAGCAATCAGAGATATTTAAAAATAGTGGAGCGATCACATTGGCACAAGTCAAAAAATAAAGATACTTATTTTATAAAATCTCCACCTTATAAAAAGGCTAGAAGTCAGCACAGTAATACACATCAGAAGTGGGTAGATATCCCAAAACAAAAATCGTTAGGTAATATGTCAAATATTATAAAAACCAGTAGAAGCCCACTCAGTAATACATACGGGAGAATTGGTAAGAATAGGAAGTCAGTTACAAACAGTAAAGAAACAACAGATTGTCTAGGTTCAACGTCCATCATGTAACTGGTCATGGTTCTTTAACAATAGTTTTCTTACTAATGATAATAATTTTAATAATTTGGATATGATAACTAATTATAAAGATAAATTCCAAAACGCCGCATTTGGCGGCCCTTTGCAGAATGTTTAAGAATAAACATCGTGGTCAGCTGAAACGGCTTCACCAAATCAGATTAACCAAAGAAATATACAAAACGAAACATAAACAAAAGTAAGTCATAAAATTCATATGACAATTATCGCTTAATAGCAAACAAAACATGCATCCACGTTCTGTGGAAAACACTTAAGATTATAACAGCGGCGCGGTATCAAGTAACCAGCGCTCAGCATGAAATATAAACAATTTTCAACCCCGAAAACGTGGGACATTAGAATAAGCATTTTTAAGAACAATTGTCGCTTCTTAGAGTTTAAGAGTTTTTAAATAAAATCAGTTCATATTTTGAATTCAACGAATGAAGACTGGGTTATTTTCTTTCTCTTCGGAAATCCCTATTCAGTCAGTATAATTAACATCAGTTTGACACTTTTTACGGAAGCCAACGTGTACAAGGGTAGTCAATTCTAAAAGGTTGGTAAGCGACGAACGACCTTTCATGAAGCCATGCTGACAAGGAGAAATAGTGGATCTGGTTAGGTGTTGAAGGGAAGACGTAATAATTTTGTCAAACAGCTTAGGTATTGCCGAAAGTTTGGCAATGCCACGGTAGTTAGAAATATCCGATTTGTTACCCTTTTTAAAAAGCGGAATAATAAAAGACTCCTTCAAAATATCAGGGAAGCTACAAGTCTCACTCGATATATAGAATAACCGAGATAAAGGCTTAGATAGGGAAATCGAACACATTTTAAGGCTGCAACTAGGTATATTATCAGACCCGGGCACGAAGGAAGACGTCATAGATGACAAGCTAGAGATAATACAGTCTTCAGTAATACTAGGAAAAAACATACAATTTAAATGTGGAATTGTGTAGGGATAAGGTGTGGAATCCGAAGCAGTAATAGAATAAGTCGACTGAAAGAATTTAGCAAACAGATCTGCAATATCTGAATCATTATTAGCAGTCTGGTCATTAAGTGTGAAGGTGGAAGGTAGTAAATTAGAGCGTCTTTTGGAATTAACAAAGTTATAAAATCTTTTGGGGTTCTTATAAAATTCAACCTTACAGCGAACGATATAATTATTGTAGCATTGAAAATTTAAAAGACAAAATTGAGATTTGGCTACACAATAATTTGCATAGCCAAGTCGCGAATCAGTTTTTTTAAATCTTTTAAAATATCTCGATTTAATGTTACGGAGATTAGAGAGCCTACGTGTGAACCAGACTGGCGCACTGGAGACGGTAGAGACATTCACATAAGGAACGCATTTATCAATTAGAGAATTAAGAGCAGAGTAGAAAAAATTTACTGCCCAATCAATATCACAGCACTCAAATAGGAATGACCAATCAAAAGAGAAAATAAGGCTGTTAAGAAGATGGAAATTTATTTTACGAAAACATCTACGACGAGAATTTGAGATGTTATTAAATGAATTATTAACGGAATTGTAAGAAATAGTAATTTCAATGGTAGGGTGATAAGTATCTTCAGGCTTCACTAGGGGCTATGTTTATGATACAGCACTAACAGTGGGCTCAGAGACAAAAACAAGATCGAGGACTCTTTTTCTAAAAGTTAACAAAAGAATTCAACTGATATAGCGGACATTCAAGTAGGCTATCAAGAAAAACATGTTGAGATGAAGGAATTAAGAAAGATAGATTATCATCAGCAAGCCAAGAAACATTAGGCAAGTTAAAATCACCTAAAGCTATAAAAAAATCACGATCTTTAATACGACTAAAAATAGTTCGCAAAGCATCAGCATGGTGTATATAGATCATGACATCAGAACTTGGATGAATATATGAACAAGAGATATATGAGCTAAAGTTAGAACATGTAACTTCGACGCAAATAAACTCAACACCTAAGGGGAGATCAATCGGCACAACACTTGAACACAGATTCGAGTTGACAGCAATGAGTACTCCACCGCCACGTCGACCAACACGATCAAGCCTATGAGAAATAAAGTTATTAGAAAGAAATTCATTATCCAAAACAGAGGAATTAAGCCAAGTTTCAGAGAAAGCTAATATGTCAGCCGAAAAGGTTAAGCTATCACAGAATAATTTCGAGAGCTTGGTGAGAAGTCCTCTTACATTTTAATAATGAATACAAAGACTAGACGTTATTAGTTTTTTGAGGCAGAAGATACATTAGGAAGGTGGACTGGCAAAGGGCGGGAGCGCTTATTCGGCGCAAATTCGTGTACAACTAGGCCCTCTGGCCAAAAGTTAGGGTCAACCATAGCTGAGAAATACTCATTTGGTACAGTAATTTTAAAAGAGATCGTCAAAACGATCAGAATGCTTGCAATTGGGTAGACAACAAGCCATTGAAAAGCCAAAATAAACACAAGGCAAAAAAAAAAAAATATATATATATAGAAAGATTAAAATAAATAGCACAAAGATAATTATCGATAAAAAATCAATAATTACAAATGAAACAAAGAGACAGTTAGAGTACACAGCACAAGAGAGAATGCAAGAACAGTTATAAGACGAACTTTGAGAGGCGTCTTTACAAAAGTGATTACGCGGGAGAGAAGCTGAGCACAAGCACAAAGCAGAGAGAACAACAAAACCACTAGCACTGATGGTATGATAGGGGCGATGAGGGGAGAAACTGTAGAAGCAATGAGGAGAGAGATCAATAAAAAAAAAAAATAAAAACAATTTAAATGCACCAAACCCTAATCACGAAAAAGAAAAAAAAAGTAAAAAACAAAATATAGTTTTTAATTTTGTTCTTTCCGATATATTTCGGTTGCGCAGCGGCAACCGTCTTCAGGGCAACTACAAAAATACAAGAAACATTTAACAATTATGTGACACTTAACAATCTTTTAACATACATTGTTTAACACGTCAGCACCGTTCGACGTGGAGTTAAGAACTAATTATTGTCAAGTAAATGTCTGTATATGTGAGCGCAGTTGTCGGTATCAGTCTTAAAGTTAAGTCGTGGCGTCCGAGTGTTGATAATATGTAGCATCTCCATGGTGAACCTTTTGTTGTAGTTCCGCTCTTCATCTTATATTATTGTCTCTTCGAAATTCGGTGCATGGCCACTAGTTGCACAGTATGTCATTAATGCTGTTTTTGATGCGATTTGTGATGGGAAATCCTAGTTTTTAATTTCGATTTTGTCGTCCCTATGTATATTTTATTGCACGGTATGTTTCCTTGTCCATTGCATGGAATTTTGTATATCACATTGCTTCTATTTGTCATCTCTATCTTGGATTTTGTTTTGTTGAATATATGTTTGAGGGTATTGTCAGGTTTGTGTGCTATTTTTATTCCAGCTTTGTCATAACAATCCGAATGTGATAGTCCTTCTGAAAACACCCCAAGACGATGATAATAAATACAGCAAGGAGCTGTATCCAACGGATGCTAGACATTTAGGACAAAAAATACAATGAAGAAACAAAGAAGGAAATAATAAATATTTTAAAGGACAACGATTTTCCGGATAACTTAATCAAGACATTGTTCAAAAAAAAAAAAAATCCTCAATTGACAAAACAAAGAATGAGAAAACCTTCTTATCTGTCACTTATGTACCTAAACTATCAGAAAGACTATCACATTCGGATTGTTATGACAAAGATGGAATAAAAATAGCACACAAATCTGACAATACCCTCAAACATATATTCAACAAAACAAAATCCAAGATAGAGATGACAAATAGAAGCAATGTGATATACAAAATTCCATGCAATGGAGAAGGAAACATACCGTGCAATAAAATATACATAGGGACGACAAAATCGAAATTAAAAACTAGGATTTCCCATCACAAATCGCATCAAAAACAGCATTAATGACATACTGTGCAACTAGTGGCCATGCACCGAATTTCGAAGAGACAATAATATTAGATGAAGAGCGGAACTACAACAAAAGGTTCACCATGGAGATGCTACATATTATCAACACTCCTAACGCCACACGACTTAACTTTAAGACTGATACCGACAACTGCGCTCACATATACAGACATTTACTTGACAATAATTAGTTCTTAACTCCACGTCGAACGGTGCTGACGTGTTAAACAATGTATGTTAAAAGATTGTTAAGTATCACATAATTGTTAAATGTTTCTTGTATTTTTTGTAGTTGAAGACGGTTGCCGCTGCGCAACCGAAATATATCGGAAAGAAGAAAATTAAAAACTATATTTTGTTTTTTATTTTATTTGGAACAAATGACCTGAAGCCTGAAAAATCAAAAGATAAAAACACAAAGGTCGCAAAAACTACCACAACGAAAAAAAAAATGTTTAATTTGGCGAATTATGCAAATAAAACACAAGGGTTTCAAGCAAACGACAACAGCGAAAGCGAAAACAAACTAGGCACTATTAAAAATTGAGAGAAAACAATATATATTAATAAAAACGTCAGAGAGCAGAAGCTTTTTTTTATTTGCATATACAAATGTACATATATATATGTATGTTCATGCTTAATTGTATGTTTATGTGAATATTTCAATGTATACACATGAACATATTTAAGTGCACAATTATATTTTAATGCGTTTATATTTAATTGTTTATACTTGCAACAAAGTGTTAAAAGTTGAGCTCATTGTATTGAATGAGAATTTGTATGAATATACTACAAGATGCTAGTGTGTTCACTAGCAAGATTCTTAATGAAGTAACTGAGATACAGATGCAATGGATTAGTTTCCATAGCCAAATGCTACAGAGTGGAGTAAACGAACACTACTATTTCACAGATGGAAAGTATGAGAAGGGTTTAGATATGGCAGGCAGATTAATTGCCAAAGGAGAGTCAAGTAGGCAGCGCACTGTTGAGTCGGAGAGCAGTGAGGCAGATGCAACGATGTTTGAAAAGTTAGATGATAGCAAAGGAGAGCTGCTTGCGAACGCGACCTCCAGTAATGAAAACGCTAATGATATCCAGGAGATATTTTTTAGTAGAGCCCAGTCCCATTTAGATTTATATTTAGTTATATGGTAATAGGTTTTATTTTAGATTATAATTAGGTTTTAGTAACTATAAAAATGGTTGAATTGTATGTTAATCGTTTCGTCTTTAGGTTTTTAATGAGAGCGTCGTTTCTCATTCGTCTTTTCACGTCTTTCGTCTTTAATACGTCTTTACTTCTTTTATACGCGTCTTTTCGTCTTTAATACTTCTTTAATACACGTCTTCTCGTCGTTGGCTCGTCTTAAAAAGTTCTTCTTCCTCGTCGTCTCGTAGCAGCCTTTCCACATCGTCGTTTTGTGGGTCGCTTGCCACCTCGTCTCACATGGATCGCTTGCCACACTATCGTTAAACAGCTGTTCTGAGGTGGTCTGGCCATTCGGCATTACCAACCCAACCCCACATCCGGCCGTCCTGACTAAGCATTCGGCCCGAATGCGCCGTCGTCATCATCATCACAGTCTGTTGACCATGGCTTCATATATTCAGCACACGTTGACGTATTCTTTGGACCATCTGAATTTCCCATCTTTAGTACATCATATGCATTGTTTTGCTTTACTTTAACAACTTGGTATGGGCCCAAATACTTTGGCTTCAATTTTAGGCTGGCGCCAAATTGTGTTCGCTTTATGGCGACTAGATCACCAACGTCGTAATGTTTGGCTGGTTTACGTTTTAAATTGTATGACTTCTTATTCTCGTTTTGCATTTTCAGGATCTGCGTCTTGGCTTTACATCGTAGTTCGTTGCGGTCGTCTTTAAATGTAGCTATGGTTTCATCATTGATTAGTTTTATCAGCTGATCATCGTCTTTGGGTTCGCATCTTCACTCCTATTAGCAGCTCGAAAGGTGTGGAATTAATACTTCTAGCATATGTGGAATGCTAGAATTGCTTGTTGGACTCTGGATACGTGTTTGTACCATTTTGATGGATCGTCGATGCTGAGCTTAGCTTATAATTCTTATGCGTCGAATTGGAGAGTCCAAAAGGTACTTTTTTTAAATTGATATTGGCCATTCTGAGTCACAAACGATGTGTACTTCTTACTTGATTCGGCCACTGGCACGTGAAAAATCCGTTTTTCAGATCTATTGTACTGAATATCTTTGCATCTTGGAGTCTATCAAGTTGGTCTTCAATAAGAGGCAGGGGAAAACGATCTTTTACAATTACCTTATTGATGCGTCTAAAATCAATACAAAGTCTCGGTGAGCGGTCACTCTTTTTGACAAGGAATACAGGGCTTGTAAACTCTGAATTAGATTCTTCAATTATATCGTTGTTTATCCACTCTTCAATTTGTTGGTCGACTATTTTTGTTTCTTGAAACGGTAGTCTGCGCGGACGCGAAAATATTGGGGTTTCGGCATTTAATGTTATGTTCATCTCGATTTGTGTTGACTTTGTTTTAACCGGCTTATAGTTTTCAATTATATCTCGGACTTCCATTTTAGCTTTTTCACCCGCAGCTTGATCTATATTTATTTCGTCATTATTCGCGATTGATTCAATTTGCATTATATATTTAATTCCGAAATCTGGATCTCATTCTCTACATATTTACGCACTGTTAGACCATAACGATTAAAAATTTATTCTGCAAGAAGGCAAATCTGTTCACCAATGATTATTTTAATATCCATACACTTCATCGGAACAACGTAAAAGTCAAGAACATAGTCATCATTATCGATTTTAATTGATTTTTCGAAATGCCCAATTGGTCTAATCTGATTCTTATCACGATCGCCGCCAAATCCAATAGGACTTACACTGCACGACAAAAGTTGTTGCTCACTTAGTTCTTTGAATAAGTCTTCGCGCATAACATTGAATTTGCTGCCTGTATCAAATAAAGCCGAACAATTTATATTCTCTATTAACACTGTTTTACTTTTACCAAAAACTAATTTTTGAAGGTCATTAAAGTCCATCAAAAGAGCCTGATCCTCGAATTCTAAAAGCCATTCCTCAATTCCAATTGAACTTGCTCCATCGAATGTTCTAATTGTGTCCTCTATGTCTCGAAAATTCATACCAAAACGCATAGAAATGTCACTATAACGTTTTTCGTCTCCAATGTTTCTCTTACATCTTTGTGAATTCTCTTTCTCTTTCTGTTCAACGTTTTCTTCTGCATCATTGTACACACTACTGTGAGCGGCACTTTCGTTACCCTCTTGGTCGTCAAATTCGTCGCTGCTTTCGTCGTTGCGCTCTTCGTTTTCACAAAACAAACTGCGAAGTTCGTGGAATACATGTGACTGCAAATTCTCTACTTCGTGCCCTATACCGAGTATGTTACATATAGAAACGAGATCACGTTCAGACAAGTTCGCTTCAACGTATATTTTCTTGCTTTCGTACTGCGCGTCATTCTCATCGAAGCTGAATCCAGAAAATTCTCTTAACCGTTGCCGATTATTTCTGTCTCCCTCTCGCTCATATACATATTATTGCAAAGCAGTAACGCTTGCTTTACTGGCACTAGCAATTTGAGCGTTAATCAAATTTTTTAAAAACGGCATTTTGATTATGATGCCACATCGTCGTTTTGTGGGTCGCTTGCCACCTCGTCTCACATGGATCGTTTGCCACACCGTCGTTAAACAGCTGTTCTGAGGTGGTCTGGCCATTCGGCGTTACCAACCCAACCCCACAATAATATATATTAATAAGATCAATTATTTATGGGAGAAGGTACGGGCATGTCAAGTAAAAACAAGTGATGCAAAATTTAAGAATACTATGGAGGATTTAGAATTGGATGTCCGGAATTCAGTATCAGCATCATAAATGAAACTAAACAATAAGGAAAGTTAGATTGAGAATGTAACCGTGAGAGGCGAACTACCAGTAGTGCCAAAAATTCAGGCACCCACATTTTCTGGAGAACCTAGAGAATGGGACCTGTTTGTAGAACTATTTGCGGAACTGATTGAAAAAAGGAAAGAAGGATTTAAGTCTTGCTTTTAAGTTCAATTATTTAAAATCCGCGTTAAAGGGCGAAGCAAAGAGCATGGTAGCCCATCTATTGTCACGTTCAGCTGAAAATTATAGTGCCGCTTGGGAATTGTTAACCAAGCGGTATGAAAATAATCGGAGGGTATTTTTCGAACAATTGAGTCGGATAGTTGATTTACCGATGATCAACAATGAATCCATAAAAAGTGTAAAAGTAGTGATTGACATAAGTAATGAGTCAATACACTTAATTAAAGTTAAAGCAAATTTGTCCGATGAAGTTGACGTAATAGTCGCTCAACTGATGTCATGGAATACTTGACGCAAAGATATTGCTCGCGAAGTGCCATGAGCAAAGAAGAGAAAAAACCGCTAAAAACTGTGTTAAATTATGCGGAAGTCGAAGATAAATGTCCGATTTGCAAAATTGCCGGGCACAAAGCGTATAAGTGCTATAAGTTTAAAGGTTTGACACCTACTGAAAGGCCAAAAAAAGTGCAGCTTTGCATAAGATGCTTGAGCCATTCAAGCAATAAGGGATGCACTAATGAAATGGTCTGTTCATTGTGGAGTAAGGAACATCATACCTTACTCCATTTTGAAGAAACACAGGACAGAGTTAATACTTGTGTAGCCGCACAACCAACACTGTTGGCCACGGATGTAATACAAGTAAAAAATGTAAATGGAGGATATAAGACTCTAAGAGCCCTTATTAATTGTGGTTCACAGAGCACCATTTTGTCCGAAGAGGCCGCTCAAATATTGAAATTACCTAAAATTAAACAATATACAGAAATAAGTGGGTGTCCTCAATAAAATCCAATAAATCAAAATATAAGGTAAAAATAGATGTAAAAGGAAAAGACATCTTAAGGTTGAAGCAATTATCTTGCCAAAGTTAATAAAAGCTCTTCCAATAAAAATAGCAAACGTGGATATGTCAATGATCTTACTTTTAATAAGCCTGGTAAGGTGGATATAATAATGGGGTAAACGTATATACCCAAATCTTAAAAAGGGAGATTTACAAAGATTGATGGGCTGCTAGGCCAGAATACTCAATTTGGTTGGATCGTTTCGCGATGCACCAAATCAAATCTGAATAAATCTGTAGTGGCAACAACAATAGATGTCTTTAGAAAAGTAAATTTCAAAATAAAAATAGTACAATTCCAAAGAAATACATCAACAAAACTGAAGAAATAAATTTATGGCCCCAGGCAGGACCTCACATTGGAGGTAAAGTGAAAATGAGAATATTCAGAAGGCAATGGTTCAATTAGATAATGATTATCTAAAAAATAATATCAAAGTATATTCTGGTAACAAATTGTCAGAAACTGTAGTACCAAAAAGGTAGATTTGGCAAAATAAATATAAAAGGACAACATTTAATAATAACCAGAATAACCACTCAAGTTTTAGCAACCAGCAATATTTAAAAATGATGGAGCGAAGGTCACATTGGAACAATTCAAAAAATAAAGATAATTATTTTTAAATTCTCCACCTTATAAAAAGGCTAGAAGTCAGCACAATAATGCACATCAGAAGTGGGTAAATATCCTAAAACAGAAATCGTTAGGTAATATGTCAAATATTATAAAAACCAGTCGAAGCCAACTCTGTAATACATACGGCAGAATTGGTAAGAATAGGAAGTCGGTTACAATAGGTAAATAAACATCAGATGTAACTGATCATGCTTCTTTAACAATAGTTATCTTACTAATGATAATATTAATAAACTATAAAAATAAAGTCCAAAACGCCGCATTTAGTGGCCCTTTGCACAATGTTTAAGAATAAACATAGTGTTCATCTGAGCTGGCATCACCAAATCAGATGCACTAAGGAAAACACAATGTAACTGTACCTTTGTACCAAACAAGTAACCTGGCATATGTCTAGAATTACAATCAGCTACACACGATGTGGGAAAAACACTTGTAATTCTAAACTAACCCGAAAGGTTAACAAGGCAGGATGTCAATGGACGACGCCATGCCCAAAATAATAATAAATTTTCAACCCTTAAATACGTGGGTGTGAGTCCAGAATAAGTTCTAAGAACAATTGTTACCTCCTAGAGCCTAAGTTAATCCCATATAAACTCCGTACTTTTGTAAATAAAATCAGTTTATATTTTGAATTTAACGAATGAAGACTGGGTAATTTTCTTTCTCTCCGGGCATTCCTATTCATTTTGGTCCTTCGAGCCTGATTTATTTTGATCCTTCGAAAAAAGGAACTCTGCAAATTTCCCTCACCAGTGGTAAGAGACTCAGAGTGTGAATCAGCTCCTTGAAGTCTGAATTCTTATGCAAGTGTGAATGCTAAGATCAGCTGAAGGTAGCAAAAATAAATTAACTCTTGTTTTCCCCCACCAGTGGTAAGAGACAGGATATAATATACAAAAGCAAAATATTGCTTAACAAATAAAAAGTGCGTGCGACCGAGTTAAATAAAGGCAGTTTGGCTAGTCAAGCAACTGGATTAATTTCGGGGGCGGTAAAAAAAATATATTTATAAATATTTATTATATATATTATATATATTTATATTGATAAATATATTTTTATTTGTATGTTGATTTTTTTGCGACCTTTTTGTTGTTTAGAGTTGAATGTTTTGCCGGCTCGAGGTCAAAAAGTTGGGCGAATAAAAAGAAAAATGAAACACATAGTTTGTCCTTATTTTCGTTCCGATATATTTCGACCACTCATCGGTGGTCGTCTTCAGGGCAACTATAAATAACATTGAATTGTGATTTACATAATATGAATTTAACAACAAGAAAACACCTACTTAGTTTTACACGTCCGCACACTGTGACGTGGAGCTACACACTGATTTGTCCCTAATAAATGCCTGTATAAATGCGCGCAGTTGTCTGTATCTACCTTATAATTAAGTCTTATATTTGTCGGGGTATTTATTATGTGCAGCATCTCCAAAGTGTAACGTTTGTTGTAATGTTATTCTTGGTCTATTATGTTTACTTCGTCCAAAATTTGGGGAATGTCCACTGGCGGCACAGTGGGCCATAAGTGCCGTTTTAGGTGCATTGGAGTGTTGGCGAAGTTTATAGTCAGATCTATTTTATCACAGTTTTCTTCATTAGTCCCATTGCACGGTATTTTATATACTACGTTGCTCTTGTCCATTGTATCAATCTTACTTTTTGTTCTGTTAAAAATACTCCGTAGTGTGTTATTGGGTTTATGTGCTATCTGAATTTGTTCTGTGTCATAGCAATCCGAGTTTGCTAATCTTTCCTATAGTTGTGGGACATATGTGACGGATAAGAAGGTTTTCTCATTCTTTGTTTTGTCAATTGAGGATTTTTTTTTTTTTGAACAATGTCTTGATTAAGTTATCCGGAAAATCGTTGTCCTTTAAAATATTTATTATTTCCTTCTTTGTTTCTTCATTGTATTTTTTGTCCTAAATGTCTAGCATCCGTTGGATACAGCTCCTTGCTGTATTTATTATCATCGTCTTGGGGTGTTTTCAGAAGGACTATCACATTCGGATTGTTATGACAAAGCTGGAATAAAAATAGCACACAAACCTGACAATACCCTCAAACATATATTCAACAAAACAAAATCCAAGATAGAGATGACAAATAGAAGCAATGTTCAATGTCATTGCAATCTGAGTTTGCTAATCTTTCCGATAGTTGTGGGACATGTGTGACGGACATAAAGCGTTTTGTCGGAACATATTTATTGGTTTTATTATTGTGAGATTTTAGTAAAGTCCTTATGGTGTGGTTTGGAAAGTCATTATCCTTTAAAATTCGTCGTATTTCTTCCTTCGTTTCTTCATGAAAAATTGGGTCCGATATATTGAGCATCCGTTGTATACAACCTCTTGCTGTATTTATTATCATCGACTTCGGATGTTTGGAGTTGAAGTTAATTATTCGTCCTGATCCTGTTGGTTTTTTGTACCATTTTAATTTTAGTTCATTTCTCCGTCTGTGTATTGATGCGTCTAGATATGTTAATTTGTTGTCATTTTCTAATTCTATTGTAAACTTTATGTTCCTGTCAAATGAATTTAGGTTGTCAAGTGTGTTTTGGATTTCGTCTTCTTTAATTATGGCAAAAAGGTCATCTACATATTTCGTCATAACTCTAGGTGGTCGCTGTAGTGTTTTCATCATTTTGTCTAAGAGTTCTTCCATAATTATGTCAGCTATTATCGGTGACGCTGGTGAGCCCATAGGCATTCCTTTTAGTTGTGTGTATATCTTGTCTTTGTATCTGAAATATCTGTTCTCTTGTATACAAAACCGTACTATTTCCATAAATGTTAATTTTGGAATGTTAGTGTGCGCTTTTATTTTTGTCCACTTTTTCTCTAATGGTGTCAAGTGCCAATTCTATTGGAATACTTGGAAAAAGTGAGACTACGTCAAATGAAATTAACCTTTCATCGTCGCAAATGTATGTGTCATTAATCCTTGTCTTAAATTCTGAGGCGTTCCTTACGTTATATGCTTTGCTCACGCTGTATCTATAATAACACTGTATAAGACACAAAACTATTTGGGAAATTTATCTTTTATTTACCCTTACTACCATCTGAGGCAAAAGTTAAATATATTTAACTTTCGGATTTCCACCATCGATCGTCGGTTCAAGCCGTTGACTGACGCAAACAGTTCACTCACAAAAATTTGAGACTGCTGAGGGCAAGTCTGCCGAAGACAGGTGTCTCAATTAAAATGTCAAGCAGGGCAAATTTTTAGAAAAATTGCCAATACTTGATGGAAACTATTTCCAATGCTGTTGAAGAGAAAATGTATAAGTTAAATGTACAATAATTCAAGAATTATTGCAATGCCATTAACTTACATTATTATTTTTTTTTCGCACACGCGTAGGGGTTATGATGCACTCTCCTATTGGGTTATTTAAAACTTTCGACAAATACGTCTGATCAGTTGGAATTCACGTGAAGGAAAGAAAGAACACTTTTCCAAAAACCACGCTGTCCAATAAGTCTCTTTTGCCTTATTTTTCTTATTGTTTTATCCAAACTCCATTTATAGAAAAATAATGTAAAGCAATGCAAAACAAACCGATCAGCTGTGTGGCGTGAAAGTCTGTGATATTACCATAATTATTGTTCAATATCCTTCGCATGGAAAGTTCCTACTAATTTCCCTTGTAAATCTTCTAGAGTGTAGTGTGAATTCCCTTGTTTTTCACGAACACGAGCTTTAAGAAACGCCGGGCAAAATTTCGCATTAATTCTTTTACTAAAATTGCTGTGAACAAAATTCCGTCTAAAAACTTCCTGACCAACTTTGAAACAAATAGGCCTGGTTCTTAAATTATATTGCTGGGCTTGTTGTTCATATGCACTTTTCAAGTTCTCCCGTAACTTTGATAACTTTTAACTTTAAGCTGATCATCTCGATCGAGCTGTACTACTGGTTCATCTAACATTGTTAAATTCCTTAGTAGTTTATATTGACTTGCATGTGTTATCATATCTAATCCATATACCGCATGGTATGGAGATATCTTTAAACTTTGATGATAAATATTTCTTAAGGCACAACTTATTTCTTGGATATGGGTATCCCACTCTGTCTGATCAGATTTTAAATACGAACGAATAGCGGACACGATCGATCTCTGAAGCATTTGATTGAGGAGAATATGCAGCTGTATAAGTATGCTGAACTCCAAACGTAGTAAGAAATGAATTCAATTCGTTTAATTTAAACTGCACTCCATTATCACTTACTAAAATTTCTGGTACTCCATAGGATAGAAAAATCGTCATTCTTTGCGGCACCCACAATTTCCACATTTTCTTTTCGCACTCCTCTGTACCATCATTATGTTCAGTCCTAATATACACCAAGTTATCCATGACTTTGACATCAGGGTATGACTGCATATTTTGTAGTACTTTCTCCTTTAGTTTTTGATACTCTGAAGATAAATCAATTTCTGGCCCAAATGAGTCTAATTGCGCGATCTCTTCAGAGTACATACGCGACAATGCATCTGGTACTATATGTTCTCGTCCCTTTCTATGACTTGTCTCAAATCTATATCCTTGCAATTGCAAAACCCATCTCGCTAGAAGCCCTTTTAGATTGGACTGCTTCATCAACCAAGATAGACTGGCATGACCTGTAACAATCTCAAAATCTATATAACAACGATAGCGTTCTACACCCCAAACTACGGATAAGCATTCACGTTCCGTGACACTATAATTTCTTTGTGCCGCATTTAGCTTTTTGGACATATAGGCTATAGGTTTTTCTTCGCCTTCCGAATCCAATTGCACTAAAACTGCACGAACACCAACATCGCTTGCATCACATTGAAGAGAAAACTTTTTACTAAAATCTGGGTTCTGCAAAACTGGAGCAGTCGTTAGTCGTCTTTTGAGATCATCAAAAACTTTTTGCGCACTATCTGTCCATTCAAACTTCGTTTTCTTTCCTAGCAAATCTGTAATCGGCGCTGCAATTTCTGAAAAGTTTGCGATGAATCTTCGATACCATCCTGCTAATCCTAAAAATCCACGCGTTTGTTTTAAGGACTTTGGTATAGGCCATTGCAAAATAGATTCAATCTTGCTTGGATCACACACAAAACTGACTCTTCTTGAGATTTAACATTATATTCGCTTTACGAAATTGATCCGCTAATCTCATTAATACCGATATATGCAAATCAAAATCTGCTGTTACTATACATAAATCATCAAGATATCCAAAACAACAATACTTTAAATCCGCTGAAATAACTTCGTCCATTAACCTGCACATAGTTTGCGGGGCATTGCACAATCCAAATGGCATTACTCGAAATTGGTACAAAGGCCTTCCTGGGATAGTAAATGCTGTGATTCCACGAGATTCTTCTGATAATTCCACTTGCCAATACACATCATTAAGATCGATTTTAGTAATGATTTCGGCACGAGGAAGCCGTGCGAATATCCCATCAATACTTAGTAATGGATATGCATCCTTTGTCGTACACGCATTTATCTTTCTAGCATCTAGACATAATCTTACTTTCTCAGGTTTAACTACTAATCTCATCGGAGAGCTCCACGGACTATTTGATAACTCTATAACTCCTAACTCTATCATTCGATCAACTTCGCTATACCTTAATTTTTGCACTGCTGGGGATACGTTGTAAAACCTTTGCTTAATTGGTTTTGCCGATCCAACATCTATATGATGCTTAATCAGCACGTAGTTCGCCGAAGCCCTTTCTTTTCAAATGACGGAAATAATGCAATAATGGCTTGAAGTTGTCTCTTTTGACAGTCAGATAATGGGTATGATGTTCCTCTTTACTATCTGGAGTTCTGAATTCGCTTTCGTAATCTAAAGCTGATAACAACCCTGGCGCTTTCAAAAATCTATTCCCAATATCATCCTTTTCTGAATGGACGGTATGATGAATAAGTTTATCGGTCTGGTTTTTTTTTTATAGGTAATATCTAGCGTAATGAAACCGATGACTGGTTGATCTTGTCCATCCGCTGTGTTAACTTTGGAAGAAATACGACGAAACTTTGGATACTTTGACCAATCTTCTGACTCCAAAATCGAACCCACGCATCTTATGTTCGCGCCGGTATCTAAAAGACCTTGTTCACGAAAATTTAAAAATGATACTTCCGCATACAATGTTCCATCCGACTTTTCATGAATCATTGACGAAATAAGTAAACGCTTAGTTTGTCGAACTGCTTTCACAAAAAGTTCGCAATCGAAGAGTAGATCTCTTTGGTCGTGAACGAGTTAAAATTTGGTTGCTTCCAAAAAATTGTACTAGGCACTTTGAGATAATTCTTCTTGATAGGGTTTCACTGACGATATAACTTGCGTCTTATCGTAACACTTAAAGGGTAAGTCTGGAATTTACTTTGCTTGCTCTATTGGTTCCGAGCTAGCCGGTAAATCAGATAATATTTCACAGATGGACCCTTCACTAAGTTTTCCGCTATCTTGGCGATACAATTTTTACATTGGGGCTTATATACGTTTTTCAAGCCACACCACACGTAACTCAATATAGTGCGAGGCTCTAAGCAGTTGTCCCAGCCATGTCCCTCTGCACTACAATTACAACAGCGAAATACTTTAACCGAAGCATGCACTGCTTCAACATTGTACACATTTAAATCCATCTTTTCGGAGAGTTCGAACCATTCTGGCTCTTCTACTTCCGCAATGTTGCGTTTAGCATACTGAAAATTGCCTATTGGCTCTCTTAGAGACTACATTACCTAATAAATTTTCTCGCATTTGCACTAGCTTTCGCAGATGAGGTATAGAGAGAATAGGTATATACAACAATTCATGACGAATGTATGGCAATAAATTACGTGTGAGCAACTGAATAAGTTGTTCCTCTTCTATGCTTTTCGACATACGTGACATCTGAGTCATAATCTCATCGTAAAAGTTTTCAAAGGTTTCTCCTATCTTTTGTTTACGCCCACGAATATCTTGTAGTAGCTCTTTAGCTTTGCCTACTAAAAGAATATGCAAATTTTTGCATACTGCATCAAAATTTTGGTCTAAGCAATCCTCCGTTAACGTTTTGATACGATAAAGAAACTCTTCGACCGTAACTCCGTCAAATATTACATTCCAACTATGAATTAGCTGCGTAATTTTATCTGGGTTATGACCTGTTCTGTTTGGTCTGACTGAAGATGAACTCCTAGGAATACTTTGGTTTTGCGCTGACGGATTTACATGTTGCTCTGTAATTCCCATTTGTCCTATTCTTCGGTCTATTATGGACTCTAGTTGATTGCAAATTCTGTCATAATCAATTTCTAACGATGCTCGCGCTGGTCTACGAGGTATATTAGACCCATTTTCTGGAGGTCTTCCTCGTTGTTTTCTTATCGTTGTGGGTCGGTCTTCTGCAGACATCTCTATATTTGCAGTTGCTTTATTAGCTTGTTCACCCCCCACTAAAATTTCTAAGGGAGCGTGTATTTGGGCCTTTCGGCACCGCTCCTGTTGTGATTGCACCTATGTTTACAGGACGTTCGGATTCTATCTCTGCAAATGGCATGTTTTGCACTTCTAAATCTGCTCTACGTATCGACGCATTACAAACTTGACATACATTCAACTGATCAATCCACTCTGATATACAATTTTTATGAAGTAGATGATGGCATGAAGTTTTCAGACAAATTGAGCATAACGCATCTGAGATCTCATGAGCTGTTTTCTGCACTATTAGTGAGAACCATTTTGACAAATATCTGATTACTTTTAATATTTTAAAAATATATCGTTATTAAATTTTAATTGGTATGTTATCTTAAATCATATCGTTCCCTTAACGTGAATTTGAAGTCACTATCTTATTTTTTCTACTAATGAGTCCTATATATCGCAAAACAAATTTACGAAAATGAAAGAAAAAGATTAAATAATACACTGGGTTGCTACTGGCAAATAATTTTAGATGCATCACTCCTTTAACTGGTCAGGATTTAGATTAGTCAAAAACCTGAATTTCCTAGCATAGTTTATGACTGCACTATTTAAGTTATAAGATTCCATTTCGAGAAAGAGAAAAAAAAAAAAAAGATTGGTTGTTAATTTTTTCTTTAATACAATGCCAATGTGAATTTAACCCTGAATTGATTGGTCTTTATAGCTGCTTCGCTATTATAAAGAATTCCAAAAATTCAATCCGTTCATCGAATCTTACAGCAAATACATAAGAGAAAAGGAGAAAAAAGAGAAAAATAAAAGTAGAAAGAACCAACAAGATCCTCCAAGCTATTGGTTTAGCGCTCTAGTGGTCGTAGACGTAAACGTTACGAATTCCAAACTAGATTTAATTCGCAAATACCAGTATTAGAGTAACAGCAAATATGCGAAAAGACGAAGTTTACTTAGCCAATCCCACTACTAGAGGTCGCTGTGGCAGAATTACTACCATACGATTTCCATTTAGTTGCACAGAGACCGCATCCATAACATTCAAACTTTACACAAAAAATAGAATGAAAAGAGATTACCATTTACGTCGTAAGGAGTGTTTTAGTGGTCGCAATTGTAGTCTGGCTACAAGACGAATTCCAAGCTAAATTTCCGTCAGTCAGTAGAGAGCAAACCAAAAAAAAAAAAAAAAAAAGAAAGGGGGCAAAAAAGGAAATCAATGACACATTCGGTCTTTTCTGACGAAGGTTCAATATGGTCTGATGTTATTCGACCCGCTTTACGCAAAGTGTAAAAGAAAAAAATTTTAAGTCAACCTCTCGTCCATGGGACCAACTCTTTCCCTAAAGAGTAAAACCAGGTTTTTTAGCCTCACCATTCTAGGACTTTTCGTTAGGGCCCCACGTTTGGCGCAAATATGTAATAAAACCTAATATATGTATGTATTAGCTAAAGAAAACTACACATATAGATCAGCAAAACACAAAGGTTACGGACAGTGCGATCCTTTTTTTCAATAAGATGGAGGCAGAACGGATAAACTAACTACCGCTGTTCCACCAGGACTTCACCTCGATTTCCAACTAGAGTTACCCGAACCACTTAAACTATCTTGAGAACGCGTGTGATAGATTTTAGAGAAGATGTTAAGTATGCATATGACTGCTCCATGAGATTCATAAACAACTAGCAAAAACAGCCTGTGGGGGGGTTCTTTGTGAACGTCATAGCTAGTATTTTCACAGCGTATTTTATGTATGTCGCTATCCATATTAACCGAATCCCTTGCCGGGGTTTTTTTAGAGAAGAATGTAAAAGAGTTTCGGACATCACTTCTTGCACTATAGATGATAATTGCGCTCCGCGTCTGTACCCACCCTACTATGAGCCTGGCAGCGAAAGTTATCGCAGACTCCCAAAACGAAAGGTAGGACTTCTTCTACATCAGGGAAACTAAAGAAATTAATACTTCATAATGAACTTAATATTTATTCAAACATTTCAAAATAATTAGCATCATCATGATAGGTTCGATCAATTTGATCTACAAAAATTCTTCATTTTCAAAACAATGTTTAGCTAAGTAGCTGAATCTCGGTACAAATCCGATTATAAAGGTTGCAAATGTTGCACATGGTTTCTTATTACTAATAATGACTTTACTATCTAACTCCTGATTTCCTAACTTTACTGTAATTAAACTTTTCACATTAGTTAAAAAAAAAGTTAAAAGAAAAAAAATATACATTTATGTGCTCACAAAATTCATTCTCTAAAAATATTTTGCTTTATATATGTCCATTGACAAAGTATTAAATGCTAATGCTCATCCAAACAAATTCATTTCATCAGATAAATTTTATAAAAAATATATGGAAAATTGGTTTTTGATACTCTTACAGCTTTTTAATTTTTCCCACGCAGAAAGATCTTTCGTTGTGTTGTTGTCGCTGTTGAAAACAGGAAGGTTTACGTATTCGAAATAGAGCTAAAGCATCATACATTGTGAATTTACATGCATACTTAAATTCTGAAAAATGAAAATTATTAACTAACGAAAATATAGACTGGCATTGAATTCCATTTCCTTTAAAATTGAACCATTTAGCCAACAAACAAACAAAAAAAGGAAATTCAATGTAAACTTAGCTGAAAATTGATTCTAAGCTACGGAGGAGCATTATTTTTACTCATTTCGCTTAATCCTGATTATTTCGTCCGTATCGACGACGAATAAAAAATCTCCTTCGCAAATTAAACGCCTTGGTTATACTTGAAAATAATTCCAAAATGCTCTTCTCATCTACATGACATGTTGAGTGAGGTTAGGTTTTGTTCGTAGAAAGGTTAGATTTTGATAAATCCCTCATGCTTTAGGTTAGGTCAAAATAGGGAAAAAGGTTAGGTTTTCGTACATCCTTCTATTTTTAGAATCCTACACGTGTTCTGCTGATATGGTCTGGATTACATGTGAGGCAGAATAAGCGAAAGTGCGATGTTGACAATGACAAATGTCTCAACATTCGAAATGCTTTTGCTCACGCCGTATCTATAATAACACTGTATAAGACACAAAACTATTTGGGAAATTTATCTTTTATTTACCCTTACTACCATCTGAGGCAAAAGTTAAATATATTTAACTTTCGGATTTCCACCATCGATCGTCGGTTCAAGCCGTTGACTGACGCAAACAGTTCACTCACCAAAATTTGAGACTGCTGAGGGCAAGTCTGCCGAAGCCAGGTGTCTCAATTAAAATGTCAAGCAGGGCAAATTTTTAGAAAAATTGCCAATCCAATGCTGTTGAAGAGAAAATGTAGAAGTTAAATGTACATTAACTTACATCAATCTCTTGATTACATCATCTCTCTCTACACACGGATTAATTTTTTTTTTCGTACACGCGTAGGGGTTATGATGCACTCTCCTATTGGGTTATTCAAAACTTTGGACAAATACGTCCAATCAGTTGGAGGAAAGAAAGAACACTTTTCCAAAAACCACGCTGTCCAATAAGTCTCTTTTGCCTTATTTTTCTTATTGTTTTATCCAAACTCCATTTATAGAAATAATAATGTAAAGCAATGCAAAACAAACCGATCAGCTGTGTGGCGTTGCCACTTAGTTTATAGTTTTACAATCTGGTTACCTAAATTTTCGATTCACACCACTTTAGCCAATATCGATAACAAAAAAAATACTAACTAATCGAAATCAGTTGAATTTTAAAATAACTGAAATTCCTGTATATTCGAAGCCCTAATATCGAAAGTACAAAAAAAAAAAAATTTTAATTACATAGTGTATATATACGCTATATATATAGTTGCAAGTCGGCATCTAGAGACAGCAGCAGAGCAACAAGATAGTTGCAAAAAAGAGGCGACTGGAGGCGAGGCGAATGTGAAGAAACGGCGAACCACCAGCAAACTATCGGCAAACCCTAGCCATTGGCAGACAAGCAGCAGCAGACTATCGGCAAAATCTACTTGGCAAACTCAACTTGGCGGACAACAGTTACGAACGATGTGAACAACAGGATCATCAGATAAGATATAAATTAAGATAGTTATAAGTAGATCTATCTGTTTTTTATGATTATATACTTATATCGATATCCTAATATACGCAATGGTTCAATTAGATAATGATTATCTAAAAAATAATCACAAAGTAGATTCTGGTAACAAATTGTTAGAAACTGTAGTACCAAAAAAGGCAGATTTGCCAAAATAAATATAAAAGGACAACATTTAATAATAACTAAAATAACCACTCAAGTTTTAGCAACCAGCAATATTTAAAAACCAGAGGGCCGGGGTTAACTTCGACCGCGTCGAAGTTTTTATACCCTTGCAACTTTTTGGGTTACTCTTTTGTTACCCATAGCCATCAAAGTGTAAAAACGTTTTATCCAACAAGTCTAGTGTTTGCGAAAGAACGGCCTTCAATCTTAGCATAGGATATAACGAACTTTTTGACAAAAGTCACTGTATTCGACCGATCGTTCCTATGGGAGCTATATTATATAGTCACCCGATCTTGACCAAATTTGGCACAGTCGTTTATAGCTACAATAAACTAACTTATATTAAATTTCATGACAATAGCTTAAAAAGTAACAAAGTTATTGAGAAAAGTCACTGTTCGTGACTTTGACGCTTCTATGCGAGCTTTATGATATAGTCACCCGATTTTAATCACATTTGGCACAATTATTAATAAGAACACAGAACTGACAAATACCAACTTTTATGACAATAGCTATAAAATTATTGAAGTTATTAAGAAAGTCACTGTTCGTGACTTTGCCGTTTGTATGGGAGCTATATGATATAGTGCTTGATCAAATTTGGACTAATTATTAAAAAAGAACACAAAACTGACAAATAGCTATAAAATTAATAAAGTTATTGAGAAAGTCACTGTTCGTGACTTTGCCGTTTGTATGGGAGCAATATAATATAGTCACCCGATCGTAATCAAATTTGGCACAATTATTAAAAAGAACACAAAATTGGCAAATACCAACTCCTATGACAATAGCTATAAAATTATTGAAGTTATTAAGAAAGTCACTGTTCGTGATTTTGCCGTTTGTATGGGAGCTATATGATATAGTCACCAGATCTTGAGCAAATTTGGCACAATTATTAATAAGAACACAGAACTGACAAATATCAACTTTTATGACAATAGCTATAAAATTAATGAAGTTATTAAGAAAGTCACTGTTCGTGACTTTGCCGTTTGTATTGGAGCTATATGTTATAGTCACCCGATCTTGATTAAATTTGGCACAATTATTAATAAGAACACAAAACTGACAAATACCAACTTTTATGACAATAGCTATAAATTTAATGAAGTTATTGAGAAAGACACTGTTCGTGACTTTGACGTTTGTATGGGAGCTATATGATATAGTGGTCCGATCCGGCGGAATCCGAGATATACAACGCCTGCAGTATATACAAGCCTACGTGCAAAATTTCAGCTCTGTAGCTCTTACGGTCTCGGAGGAGTTCGCGTTGATCCAGACGGACGGACGGACGGACGGACGGACGGACATGGCTATTTGAACTCGTCTCGTCGTGCTGATCAAGAATATATATACTTTATATGGTCTGAGATGCTTCGTTCTATGCGTTGCACACTTCTGACCAAAATTAATATACCCTTTTTGCAAGGGTATAAAAAAAAGTCCAGAACGCCGCATTTGGTGGCCCTTTGCAGAATGTTTAAGAATAAACATAGTGTTCATCTGAGCTGGCATCACCAAATGAGATGCACTAAAAAAAACACAATACAACTGTACCTTTGTACCAAACAACTAACCTGGCATATGTTTAGAATTAGAATCAGCCACACACGATGTGGGAATAACACTTGTAATTCTAAACTAACCCAAAAGGTCAACAAGGCAGGATGTATATAAACTCCGTACTTTTGTAAATAAAATCAGTTCATGTTTTGAATTCAACGAATGAAGATTGGGTTATTTTCTCTTCTCCCCGGGAATCCCTATTTGAGGTTGGTTAATATCACCAAACGGCCGATAAATTCACAACAGAAATAAGCTATTTGCGACAGCAGAACATGCTAAAAAATGCAGTACGAAAGAATCCATTAAATTAGTGGTGAAAAACTGCGAGCATGGTAAGCTAAAGACAATAAAGCCGTAACGAAGTACCTAGAACAGGGTACTGAAATGTCTGGAAACTCCAACTCTGTATTGTTTGCCCAAAGAGGCCGCGGTAACTATAATACCAGAAATAAGTATCACAGAGGAAACAACAGAGAAATCAACAGGAATAAAAATAGGGGAAATCGAGGAAATAACCAACAGAACGGTTGTTGCGGTGCAGGCTTAATTGCCGCCCCGCGCCAGTAGAACGCGCCCCTGGTTTTTATTCTCTCTTATTCGAAGAAGAACAGTTAGTCTTTGTCTTTGCTTGCATTGGTGATTGAGCGGCAGCCCGCTATGATGGCGCGTTAGTCACAGAAAATTTGGCAAGACGTGAAAAAGAGAGAAAACACAAATGTAAGATAAAAAAACATGTGAGAAATTTGAATTAACATTGAAATAAAGATTTCAGCTGACCGATCTAATCGATCGATTTGCCCACAAATTGTGCAACTGAATATAGCGCAATACAACACAAAACCGGCGTTTAATTGTTTGGTTAGAGGGCTCGGAATATATGTTCAATCTCGCGAACTTTTTTGGAGCTGTTCCACGTCAAACCTGAATTTTCTACATCCTTAAATATTTATTTCTTTGGCTCCAGAAATATTAGAGTCTGAATATTTCTGAACTACGTGAACGTGGAATCTTCCAGAAGCCTCCTTCGTAAGAGCGACCGAGGCAGACGATTACATGCCGGCTCGCTGATAGAGGAAAAGAGAGGGAGATAGTGAACCACGTGCAAACAGGCAAACATTACCTCATTGTTACGCAACATACGCAATGAGCAATAGTGATAGAGTACCAGTTCAACTTAGCGCTGAGAGTAAAGAAGACGGCGCTGAGGCGACTGAGAATGGAGCGGTCTCAAGTGATAGAGAATCTGATATACCAACGATGTCAACGCCACCAAGAGGCGTCGGTTTGTCAGTGCAACAAACGATACTTAATGGAATGTTGGAGAGTCACGCAGGAAACGGTACGGCAATTAAACGGCCCAGTAAAATTAATCCATGGTCCGTACCTGCGTTGGCGCATTCCACTATTCAAGGAGTGAGTCTACCGTTTCTGGCCAATACAGCTAACCATCATAACGGATTGTGGACTCAAAGACAAATGAGTTACTCGGCTGGAATGCAGCATGGACCTGGAAGCCAACTGCCGGCTACCGGACACTCGACGTTAAGCCCTGGACACAATTAGGACACAAGAAAACTTTATTGTCATCTGAACAGATAGCGGCCCGCCAAGTACTGAACAAAGACTTACCCGTGTTTTCCGGTAAGCCAGAAGAGTGGTTGTTGTTTATAAGCCACTACGAACAATCTACTGAAAGATGTGGGATTAGTAACGAAGAGAATCTTATTGACTTGAAACTCGATTGGGGGAAGACACTGAATGACTCTAATCGGAAGTGTCGCTAACTTGTCTATCTTTGACAATTGGTTGTTTGGCATTGCAATGTGTGCCTCAGTGGTTACGCCGTATACAGTTCCAGCTAAAGATGGAGCAAAGAGAACCAAAGATCGAATTTTTCTGCACAACGAATTGCAAAGTGGATCTAGTCAAGAATCGAATACGCATGAAGTACGCATCCGGTTGTGTCCCAAATGTGCAGGGAGTCATAACCTAGCAGACTGCCGCCTCTTTCGAGGGATTTCGTACGGCAAGAGGCTCTACTATTGCTGTTTTGATCAGCACGTGATACGAAATTGCAAAAGTAAAAGAAGTTGTGGTGCCGATGGGTGCAGGCAGATACATCACTCGTTGATCCACGAGACGTCGGACTACAAGGAAAGCAAATCGCAGTGGCAGACGAATGAGGATGATAAACCAGTTCATCCACCAATTTTATTCCATGGAGATATAACAAGCAAAGCTTTATTCAGATATATGCCAATCATGTTATACGGAAGGAAGCGAAATATAGAGACATATGCCTTACTAGACGAGGGAGCCGTTTGCTCTTTGATTGAAGAAACTCTGGCAGACGAGTTAGGACTAGATGGTCCGGCCGAAGAACTGTGCTTAAAGTGGACCAGTCAAGTCACTCAAACGGAAAGCGCGTCCAAGTATGTGAGTGTCGGAGTGTCGTCGATGTGTGTCAAGTGTCAATAATTATTGGTCTGGATAATTTGAAAGTTTGTGTGCTTTTGGAGATACGGGAGTCTGAGGGAGACGACGTGGTCGCGGCACGCTGTACATTGGGCTGGCCTGTTTATTGCCGGCACAGCGACGCCGCTCAGTGTCCTCACACATGTTGCACATATGTGAGTGCAATGAAGCGAGCAGCATGCGCGCTCTGGATGCGTCAATGAAAGAATACTTCGATATGGAGTCTTCGGGAACACGTGTGGCAAGCAAGCCATTAAGATCGAAAGACGACGAGCGCGCGTTGCAGATTATGGAGGCGACCACAAGCTATTGACAAACGTTGGCAAACTGGACTATTATGGAGGTTCGACAAAGTAGATCTACCTGATTCATACTCAATGGCCATGAGGCGTCTTCAGTGTTTAGAAGCGAAAATGGCAAGGTTTGCCAGAAAAAGTTCATGGTTTCTTCCTATATTTACAGTCACTAACCCAAACAAGAACAAGACGAGGCTGGTCTGGGATGCAGCTGCGAAAGTCAAAGGCACGTCATTGAACAACGTCTTGCCCGGACATACTGGCATCTCTAGTTGGCGTGCTAATACGTTTTCGGAAGCGACCAGTAGCAGTGGCTGGTGATATAAGTGAGATGTTTCACCAAGTAAGAGTGCGCCCAGAGGACCAGACGGCTCAGAAGTTTCTATGGCGCAGTGGAAATTCGGCTAAAGCGGCGGAAACGTACGTGATGCAGAGAGCAGAGCAGAGCGGTTCAGAAAAGAATCTCCAAGAGCTGTTGCGGCCATTTGTAGAAACACGTTTGTCGACGACTGGCTCGAGTCGACAAACATCGAAGACTGAGATGACGGAGTTGGCAATGGAGGTGCAGAGAATTCACTTGGAGGGTGGATTCAACATGAGGCGCTGGACCTCGAATTCTGCGAGCTTACTGAGAGCGCTCAAGTACCAGGACGGAAACGTGCCTAGGGAGGTGGAATTCTTTGAAAAAACGCAAGATAAGGTTTTAGGCATGTGGTGGCTGCCCGTGACAGATCAACTTACGTACGTAGTCAAGCCGGATTTGCTTGAAAGAGCTTCGAAATACCAAAAGAACTGTGTTAAGTGTGGTTATGTCAATTTTTGACCCACTTGGATTGCTTGGCTTTTTCATTGTTCGTGCTAAAATTATTTTGCAGAATATCTGACGAGCAGGAACGGATTGGGATGAATCTCTTCAATTAAGGGATCAAGAAGACTGGAAAATTTGGGTAAAGCTGTTACCCAAAATCAACGAAGTGAGGATTGCAAGGTGCATGCCGAAGGTTTGTTGTGCAAGACGAGTACAACTTCACACGTTTGTGGACGCCAGCATCAACGCTTATGCAGCGCTTGTGTACCTGCGAGCAGAAGTGGATGGAATAGTCCACTGTTCCTTGGTAGCGTCTAAGACAGGAGTGGCCGTTTGAAGCCAGTCCCAATACCACGGATGGAACTGATGGCTGCTGTTTTAGGTTTACGGCTGACGAAATTAATCGAACCAGAACTCTCAGTAACAGTATGTCAGCGTATTTTATGAACGGATTCAAAGAACGTTTTATGCTGGATTAGATCAGATGCCCGCAAATACAATCAATTTGTGGCATTGCGTGTTGGAGAAATTCTGGAAGACTCTGACGTACTATCTTGGCGACGGGTGCCCGCCCAGCATAACGTTGCAGATGAGGGCACGAAATGGACAAAGATGCCAGACATGACCGGGACTTCAATTTTTTAGGTCTGGTTTATTGGCTTGCACCTGAAAAAATCAGATGCACTAAAGTTCACTAGGAATTACTTTTGGTTAACACGACCCATTATACTACCGCAAAAGAATAGAGTAACGTTCCTGATTGTGGAGTACTATCACAGGAAGAATTACTGTTTAAGAATAAACATAGTGTTCATCTGACCTGGCTTCACCAAATCAGATGCACTAAAGAAAACACAATACAACTGTACCTTTGTACCAAACAACTAACCTAGCATATGTCTAAAATTACAATCAGCCACACACGATGTGGGAAAAAACACTTGTAACTCTAAACTAACCCAAAAGAACACTTGTAATTCTAAACTAACCCAAAAGATCACAACGGCAGGATGTCAAGTGACCGACGCCGTGCCCAAAATAATAAATTTTCAACCCCCAAATACGTGGGTGTGAGTCTAGAATAAGATCTTCTAAGAACAATTGTTACCTCCTAGAGCCTAAGATAATCCTATATAAACTCCGTACTTTTGTAAATAAAATCAGTTCATATTTTGAATTCAACGAATGAAGATTGGGTTATTTTCTCTGCTCTCCGGGAATCCCTATTCATTTTGGTCCTTCGAGCCGGATGGATTCATTTTGGTCCTTCGAGAACTCTGTAGTTTTCCCCCACCAGTGGTAAGAGACTCAGAGATTGAATCAGCTCCTTAAAGTCTGAATTCTTATGCAAGTGTAAATGCTAAGATCAGCTAAAGGTAGCAAAAATAAAACAACTCTTGTTTTCCCCACCAGTGGTAAGAGACAGAGTATAAAACAAAAAGCAAAATATTGCTTAATAATTAAAAAGTGCGTGCGTCCGATTTTAAAGACAGTTTGGCTAGTGGAGCAACTGTAGTAATTTCGGCGGCGGGAGTTTTTGTGTGTGGCGTATTCGAAGCCCTAATATCGAAAGTAAAAAATTTTTAATTGTTTAGTGTATATAAACGCTATATATATAGTTGCAAGTCGGCAACTAGAGATAGCAACAGAGCAACGAGATAGTTGCAGAGGAGAGGCAACTGGAGGCAAGGCGAAGTTAAAGAAACGGCGAACCACCAGCAAACTATCGGCAAACCCATTGGCAGACAAGCAGCAGCAGATTATTGGCAAAATTTTACTTGGCAAACCCTACTTGGCGGACAACAGTGGCGAACGGTGTCAACAACAGGATCATCAGATAAGATATAAATTAAGATAGTTATAAGTACATCTATCTATTTTTATTATTATATACTTATATCGATATCCTAATATACGCATAAAACAAAAAATGTTCCCTACCAAAACTGAAAAATTGTTAGGGAAGCAACACGAGTTGCACAAAAGAGTAAAGAAGATAGAAGAGTTAGATGCTAGTAAGTTAACTAGCAAGATTCTTAATGAATTAACTGAGATTCAGAAGCAATGGATTAGTTACCATAGCCAAATGATACAGAGTGGTGTAACCGAACACTACTATTTTACAGATGGAAAGTATGAGGAGGGTTTAGAGATGATAGCCAGATTAATAGCCAAAGGAGAGTCAAGTAGGCGGGGCACTGTTGAATCGGAGAGCAGTGAAGCAGATGCAACGATGTCAGAAAATGTTGAGGTCAGCATCGGAGAGTCGCGGGGAAACGCGACCTCCAGTCATGAAAACGGTAGTGGAAACCAGGAGATATTTATGGATAGAGTCCGACAGCTTCAGGAATATTTGGAGGTAGTTGAGTTGAAATCAACAGGCAATGGAACATGGATAATGTATATTAATAAAATAAATTATTTATGGAAGAAGGTACGGGCATGCCAAGTAATAACAATGGATGCAAAATTTAAGAATACTATGGAGGATTTAGAATTCGACGTCCGAAATTCATTATCAATGCTAGAAATGAAAATGAACAATAAGGAAAATTGTAAAGATGAGAATGTAACCGTGAGAGGCGAATTACCGGTGTTGCCGAAAATACAGGTACCCACATTTTCTGGGGAACCTAGAGAATGGGACCTGTTTGTAGAACTATTTGCGGAACTGATTGAAAAAAGAGAGGATTTAAGTCTTGCTCTTAAGTTCAATTATTTAAAATCCGCGTTAAAGGGCGAAGCAAGGAGCATGGTAGCCCATCTATTGTCAGGTTCAGCTGATAACTATAGTGCCGCTTGGGAATTGTTAACCAAGCGGTATGAAAATAATCGGAGGGTATTTTCCGAACAATTAAGTCGGATTGTTGATTTACCGATGATCAACAATGAATCCGCAAAAAGTATAAAAGGAGTGATTGACATAATTAATGAGTCAATACACTTAATTAAAATTAAAGCAAATTTGTCCGACTGAAGTTGACGTAATAGTCGCTCAACTCATACTTCGGAAATTTGACAGAGAGACTCTACAATTATATGAGAGTCAAATTAGAAAAACAAGGCATATACAATTGCTATCTGATGTCATGGAATACTTAGAGCAAAGATATTGCTCGCTAAGTGCCATGAGCAAAGAAGAAAAAAACCGCTAAAAACTGTGTTAAATTATGCGGAAGTCGAAAATAAATGTCCGATTTGCAAAATTGCCGGGCACAAAGCGTATAAGTGCTATATGTTTAGAGGTTTGACACCTACTGAAAGGTATGAAACAGCCAAAAAAGTGCAGCTTTGCATAAGATGCTTGAACCATTCAAGCAATAAGGTGTGCACTAATGAAATGGTCTGTTCATTGTGTAGTAAGGAACACCATACCTTACTCCATTTTGAAGAAAAACAGGAGAGAGTTAATAGTTGTGTAACCGCAGAACCAGCACTGTTGGCCACAGCAGTAATACAAGTAAAAAATGTAAATGGAGGATATAAGACTCTAAGAGCCCTTATTGATTGTGGTTCACGGAGCACCATTTTGTCTGAAGAGGCCGCTCAAATATTGAAATTACCTAAAATTAAACAATATACAGAAATAAGTGGCGTGTCCTCAATAAAATCTAATAAATCAAAATATAAGGTAAAGATAGATATAAAGACGCGAAATCCTTGGAAAGGACATCTAAAGGTTGAGGCAATTGTGTTGCCAAAATTAATGAAAGCTCTTCCATTAAAAATAGCAAACGTGGATATGTCGAAATGGCAAACTTACGTTCTAGCTGATCCTATCTTTAATAAACCTGGTAGGATTGACATAATAATGGGAGTAAACGTATATACCCAAATCTTAAAAGGGGGAATTACAAAGATTAATGGCCTGCTAGGCCAAAATACTCAATTTGGTTGGATCGTCTCGGGATGCACCAAATCCAATCAGAATAAATCTGTAGTGGCAACAACAATAGATGTCACATGTTTTGAACAAAGTTGGGAGAAAAAGAAAGATAAATTTCAAAATAAAAATAACTCAATTCCAAAGAAATACAACAGTAAATCTCAAGAAATAAATTTATGGCCCCCGGCAGGACCTCACATTGGAGGTAAAGTGAAAATTAGGGAAGAAAAAGTATATATCCCAGAGCCAGTAAAAAATGAAAATATTCAGAAGGCAATGGTTCAATTAGATAATGATTATCTAAAAAATAATATTAAAATAGATTCCGGTAGTAAATTGTCCGAAACTGTACTACCAAAAAAGCAGATATGGCAAAATAATTATAAACAGACAACATTTAATAATGACCAGAATAACCACTCAAATTTCAGCAATCAGCGATATTTCAAAATAGTGGAGCAAAGATCACATTGGAACAGGTCAAAAAGTAAAGGTAGTTATTTTTCAAATACTCCACCTTATAAAAAGGCTAGAAGTCAGCACACTAATACACATCAGGAGTGGGTAGATATCCCAAAACAGAAATCGTTAGGTAATATGCCAAATATTATAAAAACCAGTAGAAGCCAACTTAGTAATACATACGTCAGAATTGGTAAGAATAGGAAGTCAGTTACAATCGTTAAAGGAACATAAGATTGACTAGGTTGAACGTCCGTCATGTAACTGATCATGATTCCTTAACAATAGTTATCTTACAAATGATAATATTAACAACAATTTGTTTAAGACAACTAACAATAAAAATAAAATCCAAAACGCCGCATTTGGTGGCCCTTTGCAGAATGTTTAAGAATAAACATAGTGTTCATCTGACCTGGCTTCACCAAATCAGATGCACTAAAGAAAACACAATACAACTGTACCTTTGTACCAAACAACTAACCTAGCATATGTCTAAAATTACAATCAGCCACACACGATGTGGGAAAAAACACTTGTAACTCTAAACTAACCCAAAAGAACACTTGTAATTCTAAACTAACCCAAAAGATCACAACGGCAGGATGTCAAGTGACCGACGCCGTGCCCAAAATAATAAATTTTCAACCCCCAAATACGTGGGTGTGAGTCTAGAATAAGATCTTCTAAGAACAATTGTTACCTCCTAGAGCCTAAGATAATCCTATATAAACTCCGTACTTTTGTAAATAAAATCAGTTCATATTTTGAATTCAACGAATGAAGATTGGGTTATTTTCTCTGCTCTCCGGGAATCCCTATTCAATTACCATCTGCACAATGAAATTGTCGTTAACGAGGTACGACAGCGGTACTGGATAACCGGCTTACGCGCTTTAGTGAGAAAAGTCGCGAACGTGTAGCGTGCCGTATACGAGTGGCCCGACCAGTGCCACCAAAGATGGGCGATTTACCAAAGGAGAGGTTATCGCCGCACACACAACCATTCACCTTTACTGGAGTGGACTGCTTCGGCCCATTTGAAGTCTCAGTGGGTCGCAGGCACGAGAAGAGATGGGATGTGTTGGGGAGATGGATGTGTTATTCACATGCCTTACGACCCAAACGGTACATCTAGAAATTGCCGCATCGCTGTCATCCGACTCATTTCTCTGCGTGTTGAAGGCGTTTGTAGCCAGAAGAGCGGTGCCACGTAGCATACTATCGGACAATGGTACAAATTTTAGAGGAGCCAGCCGCGTATTGAAGGAGCACATAGAACGGATATCAACTTCAGTATCCAACGTTGGAGTTCAAGTTTAACCCTCCCAGTTCACCGCACATGGGCGGCGTTTGGGAGCGACTGGTACGTTCGACTAAATCTATACTTTCAGAAATACTGCCAAAGGCCGACCTGAAGGAAGAGGTGTTAAGAGGAGCATTTGCTGACGTAGAGCAAATTTTGAATTCAAGGCCTCTGACCTATGTGCCTTTAGAAAGCGCCGAATCGCAAGCATTAACGCCGAACCATTTTCTAAAGGGCAGTTCTAGTGGCCTACGTGAGAGCGGTTCACTGGAACAGTCTGGTCCGCAACTCGCAAAGGGGTATCGTGTTGCTAGCCAAATTGCCGACCGTTTCTTGAAGATGTGGCTGTGAGAATATCTACCTACAATCACAAGGCGCACGAAATGGTTCCAACCGCAGCTCAAGCCAATAGCAGTAATAATTGTAGACGATGCCACTAAACGTAATACTTGGCCAAAGGGAAGAGTGCTCGACGTTTATCGTGGGAAAGACGGACAGGTGCGAAGCGCAGTTGTTCGCACAGTAGAAGGAGTTGTGACGCGACCAACAGTGATGCTGGCCGTACTGAATTTGGAGAGTAATCCACCGCAAGAAGACGGTGGTGAAATTCGGGGTGGGAAATGTTGCGGTGCAGGCTTAATTGCCGCGCCAGTAGAAAAGCTTACCCAACGCGCCCCTGGTTTTATTCTCTCTTATTCGAAGAAGAAGAGTTAGAATTTACTTTGTCTTTGCTTGCATTGGTGATTGAGCGGCAGCCCGCTATGATGGCGCGTTAGTCACAGAAAATTTGGCAAGACGTGAAAAGGAGAGAAAACGCAAATGTAAGATAAAGTAAAAACATGTGAGAAATTTGAATTAACATTGAAATAAAGATTTCAGCTGGCCGATCTAACCGATCGATTTGCCCACAAATTGTGCAACTGAATATAGAGCAACACAACACAAAACCGGCGTTTAATTGTTTGGTTAGAGGGCTCGGGATATATGTTCAATCTCGCGAACTTTTTTGAGCTGTCCCACGTCAAACATGAATTTTCTACAACGGTTATAACAACAAATGTCCGAGTATCACAGAAGCCTTCGGGAAACTCCCAAGCCCCTTTAAATACCAAGCATTAAAAAATATCATGATTCACGCAATCAGTCTTAGTCAAAATAAGTTCGTTACATGCACAAATGTGGCAACAGGAAAAAAGTTAGTTAGTTAGTAAACTATAGTGTTTATTTCAATAGATATACAAACTTCAAAATATATAATCCCACAAGACTTTCACATTGTGAATTCCCAATCCGCTAATCCATATGATGGAAAATACAACTGTCAATTAGATTTCAATCCGTCGAAAGACTGGTTAATAATAGACCAAATAATATAAAATATTCGATATATCTACCAATATCGTACCAAGATCTCAAGTTGTCCGAAAAGTTGAGCTAAATTCACAAGAAGACAATGTATTGATTCCAAATCAAGAAATTCAGCATGGTATTTACGTAGCAAATACCGAAATATCAACTCCCGAGATGCATTCATAAGATTGCTAAACACGACAAATATAGACCAAATAATAAACAATTTTAAATATGAGCCACTTTTAATCTACGAAGTAGTCGAAACCAATTCCTCAACAATTTCCAACTTACGAAGTTATGCAAGAACTATAGTGATGTATTTGGCACCGGAAAAAATCGTTACCAAAATCCGAAAATAAAAAAATGACGATAGTAATTGACTATCGTCAAATTAATAAAAAACTAAAGACAGGTTTCCATCAAATCGAACTCGAAGAAGAATAACGAGACATCACTTCCTTATGGCTCATATCGCTTCACGCGATTACCATTCGGTTTAAAAATAGTACCAAACTCGTTCCAGAGGAGTGTGACTATAGCATTTACTGGACTTGAACCTTCGCAAGCATTTCTTTATATGGATGATTTAATAGTCATAGGTTGTTTCGGAAACATATGCTTAATAACTTAACAGATGTTTTCGAGAAATGTAGGGTAACCACAACCTAAACTTACATACTGAAAAATGTTTATTTTATATGCATGAAGTAACCTTTTTGGGACATAAATGCACATGTAAAGAAATCTAGCTTGATGAATCAAAATATAATGTTTTTAAAAAGTCAGTGCCACACGATGCGGGCAGCGCAACAAGATTAATTGCATTTTGCAATTAATACCGAAGATTCATAAAAAATTTCGTTGAGTATTCTCGTCACATAACAGGATTATATAAGAAAAATGTAAAATTTGAATTTGGACAAGTGATTGTCAAAATCCGTTCGAATATCTAAAATCACCAATAATGAATCCTACTCTGCTACAATACACAGATTTTAGCAAAGAATTTTGCATAATCACAGATGCAAGCACCACTCATGTAGAGCAGTCCTAACGCAAAATAAAAATGGCATACAGCTCAAAGTGGCGTAAGCATCTAGATCTTTTACAAAATGTAAGAGTAACAAGAGTACAACAGAACAAGAGTTAGCGGCAATTCACTGGGCAATTATGCATTTCAGTCCTTACATTTATAGTAGACATTTCACTGTCAAAACAGACCACAGATCATTAACATATTTGTTTTCAATGGAAAATCCAAGTTCCAAGTTAACTAGAATGCGACTTGAACTAGAGGAATATAATTTTACGGTAGAGTATATAAAGAGAAGAGACAATATCGTAGCCGACGTGCTATCGAGAATAACAATAAAGGACTTACAAAATACAAGCAATAACAAAATTCTGGAACGCAACGTGTATGACGTCATTGTAATGACGAAGTTCGGAAAAGTAGTGACCTTGTAGTAACCGATTCTTTTAGCACATTCAAACATGACAAGAAAGTTATGGCGAGAATTGACATTTGCGATATGTATACCAAGGATTTAAAATAAAAAAAAAACCACAAAAAAAACCCAAAAAATTTTTTTTTTTAAAAAAACCCAAAAAAAAAAAAAAAAAAAAAAAAAAAAAATAAATAAATAATTTTCCCCTCTTTATAAAAAAAACAAAAAAAAAAAAAAAAAAAATAAAAAAATTAAAAAAAAAAAAATTTTTTTTTTATTTTAAAAAAAAAAATTTTTTTTTTTTTTTTATTTAAATATTTTTCAATTTTCCCAATAAAAAAAAAAAAAACCCCCCCCCCCCCCCCCAACCCCCCCCCCCCTAAAAAAAAAAAATTATAAAAAAAAAATTATTTTTTTTTTTTTTTTTTTTATTTAAAATTTTTTTTTTTGTTTTTTAATAAAAAAAAATTATTTTTTTTAATTTTATTATAAAAAAAAAAAAAAAAAAAAAAAAAAAAAATTTTTTAAAATTTAGGGGGGGGAAGGGGAAAATTTAAAAAAAATTTTTTATACCAAATTTTGTGTCTCTAGCTGCAATAGTTTTTGAGATAAACGTTTTTTTTGAATTGCGTGGCAAAAAATTTGAAACAAACCTGATCACTCTACATACTACACGAGGCCTACATTCCAAATTTGGTGGCTCTATCTCTTATAGTCTCCGAGAACTAGGCGTTCATACGGACGGACAGACGGACATGGCTAAATCGACTCGGCTATTGATACTGATCAAGAATATATATACTTTATGGGGTCGGAGAAGCATCCTTCTGCCTGTTACATACATTTTGGCGACTTTAATATACCATTTCACCCTATGGGTGTATGGTATAAAAATAGTAAGAAGTGCAAAACGACGACTAAGATGGACAAATTGATGTGAAAGTGATTGTCTTTATGATTTTATTTGTATTTACTATTTTTTTTTAGAAATTTTACTTAATTAAAAATAATTAATATTTTAATTAAGTAAAATTTGTAAAAAAAAAAAATTTAGTAAATACATAAAAAAAAAAAAAAAATAAGTGTGAATCCTTTGATAATGAATTGCCTGATAAAAAGGATTACCTTGATAGGGTAAATTATGTAGTACTTTACATTCATTAATTGATTTTATTGTTTTTTTTTAAAAAGGTTTTATACCTAATAGAATTAAACTATTTCTAAAAGTTTCAAAAACTTTTGTGCATTATACACCAAAGTATAAAAAGATAAGCTAATTAAGCTACTGGGTTCATACCCCATTTATAAAGGTTATATGTAATCCTTTTCTTTTAATTTTTAATAACTCTTCAAAAATTTTATTTATCTCAATTATAATTATTGGAACATTAATTACAGTAACTTCTAATTCTTGGTTAGGAGCTTGAATAGGTTTAGAAATTGTTGAAATAATTATCTCTCAACTCAATGCATGCATGATCACACACATATGAATATGTATATGTAACTATGTATGCTCTCTCACGAGAAGCGTTAAAGAGAACAATGACTCGATGAGAGACAAATAGAAGTTAGTCGCGAATAAACTGCACAACCAACCACACGCATTCTGTTTTATTATTCCAATAGGTTATGGGCCCAGGCAACGTGCCTATGTGGTTGCTGTGGTAATTTCTGGAAGAAATTAGTTTTCGCGCTGTGTTCTAGACGTTTTTCACAAAATATATATATATACGAGTATAATGTCGGCGTTATATCAGATTGATAAACTCGAGGAGGGTAATTATGACTCGTGGTGCATCCAGATGAAAAGTGTGCTGGTGGATGCGGATTTGTGGAATGTTTCGTCAGGCGTATTGGCAAGGCCAACTACGTAGGAGAACACCGAATGGACGACGCTGGATCAAAAGGCATTGGCAATGATCACCTTGAGCGTCAAGACTTCACAGTTGGGACATGTGAAGTACTGTGCAAGTGCACATGAGGCTTGGAAGAAGCTTCAGGAAGCTCATCAACCCAGAGGACCCGTTAGAAAAGTAGCTCTTTTCAAGAAATTGCTAAGTAAACGCATACAGGAGGGTCAAAGCATATCGAGTTATTTGTCGGATTTCAAGGAAATCTTGGACAAACTTGCTGGCGTTGGAATTGAAATATTGGACGAGCTTGTAACGATTATTTTGCTTTCCAGTCTTCCAGACGAATTCGACAATTTCGTTGTCGCCATAGAGACGCGCGACAGTTTGCCGAGTTTCGACATGTTATGCATAAAGCTGAGAGAAGAAGGAGAACGCAAAAGAGAGAGCGAAAAACCGATCGAGAGCGCAAAAGCATTTACAGTGGTGGAAAGGCAATCGATGCAGAGAGACAATTTGAAGAAAAAGCAAAAAGTTTGGAATTGTTTTGCGTGTGGCGGCAAAGGCCATTTTAAAGCAAATTGTCCCAGTGTAAACGGTCGGAAGGTTGCATCGAACCCGAATAAGACAGTACAGTCATCGTTAGGTTTGCTGAACGCGTTGGACGCGAAATGTTTTGAACGATCGAACTGGTGTCTGGACAGTGGCGCCACCAGCCACATGTGTTGCGACAGAGATTTGTTTTCAAAATTTGAGAAACATTCGGAGAAAATTGTTTTGGCTGATAATAACTTTCTTCAGGCTGAAGGAAAGGGCGAGGTAAAGCTGAATACCGATTCACGTATACTTACATTAAAGAATGTGTTGTATGTACCCAAAATGAGAGGCAATTTCGTGTCGGTGAGCAAGGCAGTTGAACATGGAAGCATCGTTGAATTTGGACAAAAGTATGCACGAGTGATCCAAAAGGGTGAATGCATTATGAAAGCGGGCAAAGTTGGCCGTTTGTATATTTTTGGAACAGCACCGAGCGAATGCTATGCCATTGAACAATCTTACGAAGATTTGTGGCATAAAAGGTACGGACATCTCAACTATGGCAGTCTGGGTGAAATTGCACGAAAGGATTTGGCCCGTGGCATGGGAAAGTTTGACTCTACGTCGTTGGAACCCTGCAAGATCTGCATGGTAAGCAAGATCACAGTACAGCCATTCCCAGATTCGACCAAGAACAGAGCTAAGGAAATCTTGGAGCTGGTGCATTCAGATGTTTGCGGTCCGTTCGATACAAAAAGCCTTGGAGGCAGCAGATACTTTTTGACATTTATCGACGACAGGTCACGTCGCATATTTGTATATTTCCTGAAGGGAAAGGACGAAGTATTTGGAAAGTTTGTCGAGTTTAAAAACATGGCAGAGCGGCAAACTGGAAAGAAGCTAAAGTGCATCCGGAGCGACAATGGTCGCGAGTACGTCAATAAATCGTTTGACGAGTTTCTCAAGGGCAATGGAATATTACGGCAGCTCACGGTACCATACACGCCGCAGCAGAACGGTGTAGCAGAGAGAGTTAACAGAACTCTTGTGGAGATGTCAAGATGCTTGCTCATCCAGTCTGGTCTACATCAATCTCTTTGGGCTGAGGCAGTTTATACAGCTGCTTATCTGCGGAATAGGTCACCAACTCGAGCCCTGGTTAACATGACTCCAATGGAAGCATGGAATGGTAAGAAACCATCAATAAGTCATTTAAAAGTTTTTGGGTCTATTGCAGTGGCACTGAACAAAGGACATCATAAGGGCAAGTTTGATCCAAAGGGCAAAGAATACCGAATGGTTGGTTATTCTCGAAATGCGAAAGGGTATCGGTTGTACGACGCCGAAACCAGGCAAGTTGTTGAGAAGCGAGACGTTTTGTTCGACGAGCGTTTCGGCAATGGCGATTCGACTGGTGATATCGTCAAGTTTGATTTTCCATATATGGATGATCAGGATTCAGGATCTGTTGATGCAGCAGATCAGTTAAGCAGTACAGACGAGTCTGATGCAGAGGTCAGTGAAAAGGGCAGCAGTAGCGAAGATTTCGACATGGCAGTTGAACAAGAAGTGGCAGAACCTGTGGTTGAACAACGTGTTGGACCCGGCAGGCCGAAGCTGATTCGAACTGGAAGGCCTGGCAGACCAAAAAAGCAGTTCAACATTTTAAGCGCATTGATTACAAGTGAGGTGATCATACCAGAGACCTATGATGAGGCGCTTAGTAGTCCGTTTGCTTCGCATTGGCGTGAGGCTATGCAAAAGGAGTATGACTCCTTGATGTCAAATCACACATGGCAGCTTAGTACGCTACCGGAAGGGTATAAACCCGTTGGTTGCAAGTGGGTCTACAGTGTAAAGCGTGATGCAAAGGGAGAAGTCGAGCGTTTTAAGGCAAGACTAGTAGCAAAAGGATGTTCACAGCGCTATGGAGTGAACTACAATGAAACATACTCGCCTGTATGTCGCTTGGAGAGTGTTCGTTTCATCTTGGCCCTAGCAGCGCAGTTAAAATTGTATTTACACCAGATGGATGTATGCACTGCTTACTTAAACAGTGATTTGGGCGATACCGTATACATGAGGCAGCCCGAAGGATACGCAACTGAAGACAAAAGCAAGGTACTTCTGTTGAAAAAGGCGTTATATGGACTCAAACAGTCTGGACGGGAGTGGAACTCCAAACTCGATAGTGTTTTGCGAGCTAATGGTTTTATACCTTGCGACAATGAACCATGTCTATACAAACAGCAAGCAAAAGGTAATCTATCACTAATCCTGGTCTACGTAGACGATCTTCTTATAGGATGCCAGGAGAAATCGGACCTTGACAGGATTAAGTCATCTATTATGGCAGCGTTTGAATGTGTTGACAAGGGACCTGTGCGTTTGTTCCTTGGCATGGAGGTTCACCGTGATGGCGAACTTGGCGAAATATCATTGGGTCATTCACAGTACATCAAGGATCTACTGGAGCGATATGGCTATGCTCAGTGCAGACCAGCTGCAACACCGTTAGAAGCAGGGTATCAGGTAGCCTGCGATAAAATGGAGTGTAAAAGGGTTGATGCAACTCTTTATCAGTCAATGATAGGCGAGCTAATGTGGCTTGCGTTGACTACTAGACCAGATATACTCCACTCAGTATCGAAATTGGCTCAACGTAACAAGGACCCCCATAATGAACATCTTGCAGCCATAAAGCATGTTTTACGATATCTGGCTTCGACAGTTGGCTTCAAGATTCATTACAAGCAGTCGGATGCGGCATTTACTGGTTTCGTGGACGCAGATTGGGGAGGCGATAAGATTGATCGCAAGTCTTATACAGGATATGTATATTTTCTAGCTGGAGGACCGATATCATGGAAATCGGAGAAGCAGCAGAGTGTTGCTCTTAGCAGTACCGAGGCAGAATACATGGCGTTATCAACAGCGTGCAAAGAAGCCATTGTATTGCGTCGATTAATTATCGAGATTGGTTGCGGAGAAGAAGATACATCTACCGTTTTGTATGGCGATAACCTCAGCGCCCAGCAATTGGCTAAGAACCCGGTACACCATTCAAGGACGAAGCATGTGGACATTAGATATCATTTTGTTAGACAAGTATTTAATGATGGTCAGATTATTTTAATGTATAAGTCTACTAATGAAATGATAGCTGATATCCTAACCAAGAATCTTGCGAAGAAGAAGGATGTAGAGTTTACGAATTTGTTAAGTATAAAATAAATTTGTGGACATACTTGCATTGAGGAAGGGTGCTGAAATAATTATCTCTCAACTCATACACATATGAATATGTATATGTAACTATGTATGCTCTCTCACGAGAAGCGTTAAAGAGAACAATGACTCGATGAGAGACAAATAGAAGTTAGTCGCGAATAAACTGCACAACCAACCATACGCATTCTGTTTTATTATCCCAATAGAAATTAATTTGTTATCTTTTATCCCCCTAATAAGAGATAATAATAATTTAGTATCTACTGAAGCTTCTTTAAAATATTTTTTAACCAAAGCATTAGCATCAACAGTTTTATTATTTTCTATTATTTTATTAATATTAAAAAATTACATTAATGAAATTAATGAGTCTTTTACATCTATAATTATAATATCAGCCTTACTAATAAAAAAGAGGGGCCGCTCCTGTTCATTTTTGATTTCCTAATATAATAGACGGATTAACATGAATAAATGCTTTATTGCTCATAACTTGACAAAAAATTGCACCCTTAATATTAATTTCTTATGTAAATATTAAAAATCTTTTATTAGTTAATGTAATTCTTTCTGTTATTGTTGGAGCTATTGGAGGATTAAATCAAACATCTTTACGAAAATGAATAGCTTTTTTCTTCCATTAATCATTTAGGTTGATGTTAAGTGCATTAATAATAAATAAATCAATTTGATTAACTTATTTTTTTTTTTATTTTTTTCTTTCAAGAATTAACTTTTTGTAATCAATATGCTCAATTAATAATTACAATAATAATAACATTAATTACTTTATTTTTTTATTTACGAATTTGTTATTCAGCTTTTATACTAAATTATTATGAAAATAATTGAATAATTAATTTTCAAACTAACAATTTTTTAATAAATTTATTTTTAATTCTTTCTTTTTTTCTATTTTTGGTTTATTTTTAATTGCACTATTTTATTTAATACTATAAGGCTTTAAGTTAAACAAACTAATAGCCTTCAAAGCTGTAAATATAGGAATTCCTTTAAGCCTTCGTAGATATTTACTCCTTCAAAATTGCAGTTTGATGTCATTATTGACTATAAGACCAATTGATTAAGAAGAAATATTCTTATAAATAGATTTACAAACTATCGCCTAAACTTCAGCCACTTAATCGCGACAATGGTTATTCTCAACAAATCATAACGATATTGGAACATTATATTTTTTTTTGGAGCGTGAGCCGGAATAGTAGGAACATCTTTAAGAATTTTAAATCGAGCTGAACTTGGACATCCTGGAGCATTAATTGGTGATGATCAAATTTATAATGTGATTGTTACAGCTCACGCTTTTATTATGATTTTTTTCATAGTAATACCTATTATAATTGGTGGATTTGGAAATTGATTAGTACCTTTAATATTAGGAGCACCTGATATAGCTTTCCCTCGAATAAATAATATAAGTTTTTGACTTCTTCTTCCTGCTTTATCTCTTTTATTAGTTAGAAGTTTAGTTGAAAATGGAGCTGGAACAGGTTGAACAGTTTACCCACCTTTATCAGCAGGAATTGCTCATGGAGGACCTTCAGTTGATTTAGCTATTTTCTCTTTACATTTAGCCGGAATTTCTTCATTTTTAGGAGCTGTAAATTTTATTACTACAGTAATTAATATACGATCTACAGGAATTACTCTTGATCGACTACCTTTATTTGTTTGATCAGTTGTTATTACAGCTTTATTATTATTATTATCTTTACCAGTTCTAGCGGGAGCTGTTACTATATTATAATAATAATAACATTAATTACTTTATTTTTTTATTTACGAATTTGTTATTCAGCTTTTATACTAAATTATTATGAAAATAATTGAATAATTAATTTTCAAACTAACAATTTTTTAATAAATTTATTTTTAATTCTTTCTTTTTTTCTATTTTTGGTTTATTTTTAATTTCACTATTTTATTTAATACTATAAGGCTTTAAGTTAAACAAACTAATAGCCTTCAAAGCTGTAAATATAGGAATTTCTTTAAGCCTTAGTAAATATTTACTCCTTCAAAATTGCAGTTTGATGTCATTATTGACTATAAGACCAATTGATTAAGAAGAAATATTCTTATAAATAGATTTACAAATTTCTTCAATTTTATGAGCTGTAAGTTTTATTACTACAGTAATTAATATACGATATTACTCTTGATCGAATACCTTTATTTGTTTGATCAGTTGTTATTACAGCTTTATTATTATTATTATCTTTACCAGTTTTAGCGGGAGCTATTACTACATATATTATTAACAGACCGAAACTTAAATACTTCTTTGTTTGACCCTGCTGGAGGAGGAGACCCTATTTTATATCAACATTTATTTTGATTTTTTGGTCATCCAGAAGTTTATATTTTAATTTTACCCGGATTTGGAATAATTTTTTCATATTATTAGTCAAGAATCTGGTAAAAAGGAAACATTTGGATCTATAGGAATAATTTATGCTATATTAGCAATTGGATTATTAGGATTTATTGTATGTGCTCATCATATATTTACTGTAGGAGTAGACGTAGATACTCGAGCTTATTTTACATCTGCAACTATAATTATTGCTGTACCAACTGGAATTAAAATTTTTAGTTGATTAGCCACATTACACGGAACTCAATTATCTTATTCTCCTGCAATTCTTTGAGCCCTAGGGTTTGTATTTTTATTTACCGTAGGAGGATTAACTGGAGAAGTTTTAGCTAATTCTTCAGTTGATATTATTTTACATGATACTTATTATGTAGTTGCTCATTTTCACTATGTTTTATCAATTGGAGCTGTATTTGCTATTATAGCAGGATTTATCCACTGATACCCTTTATTTACAGGATTAACTTTAAATGCTAAATGATTAAAAAGTCAATTTATTATTATATTTATTGGGAGTAAATTTAACATTTTTCCCTCAACATTTCTTAGGATTAGCAAGAATACCTCGACGATATTCTGATTACCCAGATGCTTACACCACCTGAAATATTGTATCTACAATCGGTTCTTCAATTTCATTATTAGGAATTTTATTTTTCTTTTTTATTATTTGAGAAAGCTTAGTATCTCAACGACAAGTAATTTACAGGATTAACTTTAAATGCTAAATGATTTAAAAGTCAATTTATTATTATATTTATTGGAGTAAATTTAACATTTTTCCCTCAACATTTTTTAGGATTAGCAGGAATACCTCGACGATATTCTGATTACCCAGATGCTTACACTACATGAAATATTGTATCTACAATCGGTTCTTCAATTTCATTATTAGGAATTTTATTTTTCTTTTTTATTATTTGAGAAAGTTTAGTGTGGATAATTATAACATTTGATTTGCATTCAAAAAGTATTGAATATTCAATCTACCTTATAAATACAATGAATATGAAGCGATATATTGCATTTAGTTTCGACCTAATCTTAGGTAAATTTACCCTTATTCTTTAATTGAAGCCAAAAAGAGGCCTATCACTGTTAATGATATAATTGAGTAATTAACTCCAATTAAGGAATTATGGTGATCAAGTAAAAGCTGCTAACTTTTTTCTTTTAATTGTTAAATTCCATTTATACTTCTGTTTATATAGTTTAAATAAAACCCTGCATTTTCATTGTAGAAATAAAATACTTGTAAACATTACGAATATTTTTGAATAAGCCCGCCCTTCTCCTCAGTGATTATTTCCCCGACTGCCGAATTTGGTCACACTAAAGGGGTATAATATACTGAGGCGGGGTACGGGCACACTCTCTCGAATATAGGCAATAAGAACACATGTGCAATTAATTTTAAAAAAAGAAAAAAAATCTGAAAATATAAAGACAATCTCAAGAGATTAAAAGTTGAAATAATAGAGAGTTTACAAATCAGGTGTGGGGTTTGCCCTAAAGAAAGTCTTTTTATGAAATACACCGAGATAATTAAATTAAATAAAACCGCATTGTTTGAGTTGCTAGCGGCCAAAGAAGTACCTTGCGACAAAGAAGCGTCAATTCACCAATTGCGAGCATTGGTGAAAGCAGTCATGTCGGAGAATCAGTTGGAAGCGTCTGGAGATAGCAATGTACCCGAAGAGCAGGCAATCAGCCCAGCAGTGTCTGCGAATGTGCTTGCCGGACAACTTGTGGATGTTGGTCCGGAGCCTCCTGTTGAGCAGCGCGGCGTGGGAAACAGTGAACAGCCGAGTACACCGGATCAAGTGGGTGCTAGCCAATTGCCGACGATGTCTCGTGAGACTTCTGTGGGACCAGACGCGAACGTGCATGTTCGCGAAAGCGCACATGCGGACGAAACTGACGAATTGTCTTCGATTCTTAGTTCCATCGAATTGTACACAGCACGTAAGAACCTGGTTGAGCTAAAAACGCGTGTTATGGAACTGGAGGAGAACTTAAGCAGACCGGAATATAACTGCCGCATGAACTTGAAGGATGTCGAAACTACCGTACCTAAGTTTTCTGGTGATGGTGATCTGTCCATTCACGTATGGATTCGTGAACTGGAGAAAGCGGCTAGCGTTTATGTACTGAGTGATGCCCAATGTTGGTCGTTGGGCAACCGACTGCTGGAGGGATCAGCTAAAGCGTATATGATATTCGAAAAGACGTCAAACTGGAAGGAGCTGAAGGATGCCCTTGTGAAGGTATTTGGCCTTCAAATGACAAACCACGAGATTGCTAACCAAATGAGAAAGCGCCCGATTGGCAAAGGAGAGTCACTCTTGCAGTATTTCATCATTATGCGAAATATGGCTCAGCAGGGTAATTTTGAAGACACAGATGTGATCAAATACATTGTTGACGGAATACGAGATCGAACCGGATTGTCCGCACCGTTGTACTATTGTACTTCTCTCAACGAATTGCGGGAGAAGATGATGCGTTTTCAGACAGTTCAGCCACCAGCAAGAAACAACGTTCCTCAAACTCGTCCGACTTCAGACCGTGAGCAGGCCACTACTTCTGCTGTAAAGGAGATGAGATGTTACAATTGCCGCCAGATTGGTCACTTCAGCACCGACTGTCCACGCCCCGAGAGACCAAAAGGAAGTTGTTTTCGGTGCTTCAAAGTGGGAATTGCCCAATGCGAACTCAGATCGCCGCTATGAGCGCTACTGAAGACCCGGATACCAATGATGATAAGTCATTTATTCAATTAGTAAGTTTAAGAATATCTTGTAAAGGGGGATGCACCGATGTTAATAATATTTGTGCCCTATTAGATTCCGGAAGCCCAGTAAGTTTCGCCAGTAGAGCGTTGATGCCGCATTTGAATTGCGATAAATTAGTTTGAAAGTTCTTTTCATGGACTGAGCGGTGGCTCTATTCTGACTTTTGGAACAGTCAAATGTTCACTTCTGTTTTGCGAAAAATATTATGAAATTCAATTTTTAGTTATTCCCGATAATATTATGCCGACGCAACTACTTCTTGGTAGAGATGCCTTAAATTATATTATATAAGTTGAGAGAGAGCTTGTTAAAGAGGCCGCGGGTCATTCGCAAAGAGACTGTCATCTAAATCGCACGTCAAGGTCCATAAGAAGTCTAGTGTTATTTTTTATAAGTACATATGTATGTTTAAAATCTTAACAATATATTGAACTCGATTGTCATCAAACAATTCAAATATTAAATAATAAATAAATATAGTAACGATCAATAAATCACCACTACATTTTTGGGGGCTCGCCCGAAATATTGTTTAAAGAAATTAACATACATATAACACCGCGTGAGTGAAAGAGACAACAAATAAAGTTCTACGAAGTGACAAAGCAAAAACCGTTTGTGTCGGCATCATTGTGTAAGAGCAAGCGAGATAGGCTGTGCTAGATTTGTTGCGTAAAATCGTTGATGCCCAAATACGTTACGAAGCAGACACTACATGCACGAGCACGTTTGGTAACGGACGGCGATCAGTGAATCTTTCTAGAACAGTCTAGAAACATTTGGACAGAGCGAATCGAGGCAAAACGTCAGCAGAGGCAGAGGCAACCCGTTGGCAGAGGCGAAGCTGGACGTAGCGTGAGGCAAAACGTCAGCAGAGGCAGAGGCAACCCGTAGGCAGAGGCGAAGCTGGACGTAGCGTGAGGCAAAACGTCAGCAGAGGCAGAGGCAACCCGTTGGCAGAGGCGAAGCTGGACGTAGCGTGAGGCAAAACGTCAGCAGAGGCAGAGGCAACCCGTTGGCAGAGGCGAAGCTGGACGTAGCGTGAGGTTAAACGTAAGCAGAGGCAGAGGCAACCCGTTGGCAGAGGCGAAGCTGGACGTAGCGTGAGGCAAAACGTCAGCAGAGGCAGAGGCAACCCGTTGGCAGAGGCGAAGCTGGACGTAGCGTGAGGTTAAACGTTAGAAGAGGCCAGACAATCCGCTGGCAGAATTTAAACGAAGACTTCGTGGGACAGCAGCGGAGTTGGGTAAATTTTTGGGGACTATATGTAGATAGTTCTAACCTTTATTGAATTTATTAAAACTAACCAATAATTATTGGTATCGAACAAAAGAAAATATTGTAATATGGAGCTTGACGAGGTTATGGCATTGCGAGTCGCAGATTTGCGAAACAAGTTGGCCGAATTGAACCTTAGCACAGTGGGAAGAAAACGTGAATTACAGAATAGACTTCTTACTCATTACAATATTCAAGACCAGGATAGCGAAGATGAAGTTGAATCAGTAGTTACAGCTACAGGCGAACTGCCTACAAATAATTTTGGTCGATCTTGGTACACCTTAAAAGATGTTGAGGGCAGTGTATCCTATTTTTCCGGCTCAGGTAGTCCCGATATTGATTTGTGGGTGCAAGAGATAGAAGAGTGTGCTATTACAGTACAATGGGATAAGCTACAGACCTTTATATACGCCAAACAGTTGTTAGCTGCGGCAGCTAAATCATTTATTCGGAGTCAACATGGTATACACAACTGGGAGATATTAAAAGCAGCATTGCGCAAGGAATTTGGTTCGAAACGATCAGCAGCTGAGATTCATAGAATATTATCGCAACGTTCTCAGAAAAGAGAGGAGGACATTTACATGCCTTATTTGAATTGCTCAAACCTGAATTTGGACGATGAGAGCTTGATAGAATACTTTGCAAAGGGCATTCCAGACTCACAATTAAATAAAGCTATTCTATTTTAAGCCAGGAATCTAGAACAACTGAAATTTCAAATAGAAACGTATCAGAAAGTGCGTGCTTCACACAAGTCGTTAAACAAGTTTGAGGCTCAGTCAGGAAAAAAGATTAATCAGGGCACAATAATAGATACATCTAAGAATCGAAAGTGCTACGGATGTGGTGATACATCACATATCAGACGAGACTGTCCAAAGAACGATCAAAAGTGTTTTAAATGTGGTAAAGTAGGACATCGAATGTCCCAGTGCAAACCAGAAAATGCAATTAAATACGAGAGAAATACAAACGTGGTAGAAAATGAAGATGTAGTAATACAGCCGTCAACCGAATTTACTCCGTCAAGGTTAGAACTTAAAGACATCGTATATTCTAACGCTATATTTAAAGGCTTTGATCTGGGCTGGTTTATGTCTTATGCGAAGAAAAATTTATTTTATGATTGGATCGAAACCGTTATTGAGCGGAGCTAGACACTTAACAGGAATTGGCGACAGTAAGGTGTTGACTTTCGGTAGTTTTAAAATACCAGTGAAAGTGGATGGTTTAGTTATGAACATAGAATTCCATGTAGTGCCAGATCAGGACATAAGGTTTGATGCTATACTAGGTCGAACGATATTGAACACTGTCAATATAAGTGTAACAGCAAATGGATCTAAGTTTGCCATTCGCAACGATATAGAAGTTTGTCACACTCATAGTATACCAAAGAGAGAACAAAATGAGTCAGATACTCAGTGGGCGGGAGAGATTGGAAATATCTTCATCACAAATATTGAAGAGAGTGACAAGAGTCCGGACATAAATCTTTCGCATTTGAACCATTTGATAAAAGGGGAAGTAGAGAAATTAATTCGAAACTACCAACCAAAAAGAAATGCAAACGCACCAGTAAGCATGAAAATTATATTGAGCGACGAAATACCTGTCTATCAGCACCCGAGACGTTTAGCCCTTTGTGACCAGGAAATCGTTGACAAACAAATTCAAGAATGGCTAGCAGAGAAAATAATTAAAACCAGTACTTCTGAGTACGCGTCTCCAGTTGTCTTAGTCTCGAAAAAGAATGGTCAGAAGCGTTTATGCTGTGACTACAGGAAACTAAATGAAAAGATACTTCGTGATAACTTTCCCATGGCTCATATGGACAGCGTTTTAGAAAAGTTGCAAGGTGCCAATGTGTTTTCAACTTTGGACTTAACAAACGGATTTTTCCATGTACCGGTAGTAGAAAGCTCTCAGAAATACACTTCTTTTGTTACTCAGAGTGGACAATATGAATTCCTGTATGTTCCTTTCGGTATTTCTAATAGATTTGATTAAAGCAAATGATTGTGTAGTCTACATGGACGACATCATCATTCCAAGTGCAGGTATAGATGATGGTTTGGCCAAGCTAAAACGCGTACTAGACGTGTCAGCAAAAAACGGGTTACGAATTAATTGGAGTAAATGTCAGATGCTGCAACGAAAAGTTCTATTTTTAGGGTATGATGTAGAAAATGGTCCAAAGAAAAGATTAGAGCTGTTTCGAATTTTCCCATCCCAAGTAGCAAAAAGGGGTTACAAAGATTTTTGGTTCTAACTTCCTATTTTAGAAAATTTATTGAGAGTTATGCAGTAATCGCGAAGCCGTTGTCCGATTTAATGCGTAAGGATTCGAAGTTTGAATTTAAAGATATACACAAACTCGCTTTCGAAGAACTAAGAGCTCCGTTGACTAAAGAACCCGTCCTTAAATTGTTTAACCCGAAATTGCAAACTGAAATACATGCGGATGCTTCAAAATACGGATTTGGGGCAGCTTTGTTACAAAAGCAATCAGAGGATAATTCATTTCATCCCGTTGAATATATGAGTCGTAAGACAAAATTGTGTGAAGAAAGGTATCATTCTTACGAACTCGAAGTGCTTGCTATAATTGGAGCACTAACCAAATGGCGTGTTTATGTCCTAGGATCTCGATTCACCATAGTTACTGATTGTAACGCATTCGCTATGACTATGAAGAAGAAAGATGTTCCTTTGAGAGTTGCTCGTTGGGCTATGTATCTTCAAGATTTTGATTATGTTATTGTACATCGATCAGGTACTCAAATGAGGCACGTCGATGCGTTGAGTCGTTTCGCATGTTTTATGCTTGTTGAGGACACTATTAAACATCGATTAAAAGAAGCTTAGTTGCAAGATGAGTGGACCAAGGCAGTAAGGACGCTAGTCGAAAAGGAATGTTATAAAGACTTCTATATAGATAACGAAATCCTCTTTAAAGACCCTAATTGTGAGTTGATTGTAGTACCTTCGGAAATGGAACATGAGATTATTAGACTTGCGCATACCCAGGGCCATTTTTCCGTCAAGAAAACGCAAGATTTGATCGAGAAATCATACTATATTCCCGAATTGAGAGATAAGGTTATTCGTGTGGTACATAGTTGTATTGTTGTTGTTGTAGTGTATTGTTGTTAACGCAAAGGCTGGCAAAAGAGAGGGATATCTAACTTCAATAGAAAAGGGTGACAAACCACTTTGTTCTTACCATATTGATCACGTCGGACCAATGGAACTTACGAATAAACGGTATAATTACTTGTTGGTTATAATAGATGGTTTTTCTAAGTACGTTTGGTTGTATCCCACCAGGAGCACAGGCGTAGATGAAGTGATACGGTGCTTAGAAGTTCAAGCGACAAATTTTGGGAACCCAGTACGATTGATATCTGATAGAGGCGCGGCTTTTACTTCACACATCTTCAAAAAGTATTGCGAGGATAACGACATCGTGCATTTATTGATTACCACCGGAGTACCGCGAGGAAATGGGCAGGTTGAAAGGATTCACAAGATTGTTATTCCAATGTTAGCTAAAATGAGTTTAGATAATCCAGTTTCATGGTATAAACACGTAGGGAAAGTTCAGCAAATCATCAACGATACGGCACCTAGAAGTACTAAGATCGCTCCCTTTAAGATTCTAACTGGTATTGACATGCGTAGATCAGAGGATGTCGACCTTAAAGAACTACTCGATGATCTTCTAATCGAAGAACTAGAAGAACATAGGAAGAAAATACGAATGGAGGCAGTTGCAAATATAAAACAAATTCAAGAGGAGAACAAGAAGTCAGCTAATCTAAAGAGAAAAGAGGGAAAACGATTCAAAATAAATGATTTGGTTGCTATTAAGCGTACCCAATATGGCGTTGGTCTGAAACTTAAAGGAAAGTATTTAGGACCATATAAGGTAACGGCGATTAAAAATCATGGAAGATATGAAGTAGAGAAAGTCGGACAAGCGGAAGGGCCTAATGGGACATCAACTGTATCGGAATATATGAAATTGTGGGGACCGTCATTCGGGTCGAATGTACCGTCAGGAGGGCCGAATGTGGGAAATGGAATTGAGAGAGAGCAATCCGAAGTGATAGAAGAGAGGAGACAAACGCGTAGTGGCCGAACATTCTAGTAGTTGAGAGAGAGCAGGGCATACGATCATTATATAAGTTGAGAGAGAGCTTGTTAAAGAGGCCGCGGGTCATTCGCAAAGAGACTGTCATCTAAATCGCACGTCAAGGTCCATAAGAAGTCTAGTGTTATTTTTTATAAGTACATATGTATGTTTAAAATCTTAACAATATATTGAACTCGATTGTCATCAAACAATTCAAATATTAAATAATAAATAAATATAGTAACGATCAATAAATCACCACTACACTAATACCACCGATCTGCATAATAATTGTAATAACACTAATGTAAACACGAATTTATCCCCGTTTCGAGAATGGCTGACAGAGTTTGAAACTGTTTGTGCAACGCTGTCAGATACTGAGAATATTACTGTTGGTAGTGAATTTGGATTAGGTGCGATGCGTGAGTGCCGAGATATTGTGAGGGAGCATTACGTTGACAGATTTTCAATTAATTACGGCTCGCCCAAAGATATGATGAGAATATGTCTGACGGATACCACACCATTTCATAGTAGTCCTAGAAGATTATCATATCGTGAAAGAGGAATCGTTTCTAAAACAGTTAGTGAGTTGTTAGCCAATAACGTAATCCGACCAAGAATTCCCCCTATGCGTCCCCCATTGTCCTAGTGCGAAAAAAGATGGCAATATACGAATGTGCGTTGATTATCGAGGTCTAAATAAGAAGACTGTGAGGGATAATTTTCCGTTGCCTTTAATAGAAGATTGCCTAGAATACCTAGAAGGCAAGACCGTATTCTCCGTCATAGATTTGAAAAGTGGTTTTTACGATGTAGGCATGGAACAGGATTCAATTAAATACACCGCATTTGTTACACCCGATGGGCAGTTCGAATATCTGAGAATGCCTTTTGGTCTGAAGAACGGACCAGCTGTATTTCAGAGATTTATATCGAACATACTTACTGATATGATTAGAGACCGAGAACTTGTGGTGTATATGGACGATATTATTCTTGCCACTCGCACCGTGGATCAGCAACTTAAGTTGTTAGCAAAACTGTTAGATCGTTTTATTGAGTACAATTTAGAGCTCAATTTGAAGAAAAGTATTTTCCTACAGAAGCGAATAGATTATTTAGGATATGAAGTCAGTGATAAGGGAATTTTACCAAATAATACACATATAAAAGCTATTCAAGAATACCCAAAACCACTTAACAGCAAAGCATTACATTCCTGCTTGGGCCTGTTCTCTTATTTTCGCAAATTTGTTCCGAATTTCTCCCGCATAGCCAAACCGTTAACTGAATTGCTTAAACAAGGTGGGCCATTTCCGATGAACAAAACCGCTAAAAACGCATTTGTTACGTTAAGATCCGCTTTATCTAGTCCGCCCGTATTAGCTATCTTTAACCCTAATTACGAAACTGAGTTGCATACTGACGCCAGTTCAAATGGCTTTGGTGCCTTTTTCATGCAAAGACAGACTGATGGCAAAATGAATCCAGTCTCTTATTATTCCCGAAAGGCAACAGCCGCCGAGTCCCGCTATCACAGTTTCGAACTTGAAACTTTGGCTATAATATATGCAGTGCGCCGATTTCGCGTATATCTAGAACACAGACCATTTTTGAGCGTTACCGATTGCAATTCGTTGGTCCAAACCTTAAGTAAAAAGTCAATAAATCCCCGCATTGCGCGGTGGTCGTTGGAATTGGAGAATTTTGATTATTCCATTGTTCACAGATCCGGTTCAAACATGGGTCATGTAGATGCATTAAGTCGGCAAACCGAGTTGTTGGAAGATATTGCAGAAGGTGATTTTGATCCTTGCGATTTGTTAGTGAAGAAAGAACCGAATGCCCCAATAGAACCGTGTGTCCCCTCAGAGAAAAATGAGTTTAGTAGAGATTCGATTGGACCGTGTGAGATAAGCCCGTGTGAGACAGACCCGTGTGAAATAAAACCGTGTGCTCCAATAAGGAAGAATAATTTGAAACCGTTTGAAATAAAACCGTGTGTACCTTTAGGGAAAATTTGTTCAAAACCGTTTGAGAGAAAACCGTGTGAGATAGACCCGTGTGAGATAAACCCGTGTGAGATAGACCCGTGTGAGATAAAACCGTGTGACATAGACCCGTGTGAGATAAACCCGTGTGAGATAGACCCGTGTGAGATAAGCCCGTGTGAGATAGACCCGTGTGAAATAAAACCGTGTGCTCCAATAAGGAAGAACAATTTGAAACCGTTTGAAATAAAACCGTGTGTACCTTTAGGGAAAATTTGTTCAAAACCGTTTGAGAGAAAACCGTGTGAGATAGACCCGTGTGAGATAAACCCGTGTGAGATAGACCCGTGTGAGATAAAACCGTGTGACATAGACCCGTGTGAGATAAACCCGTGTGAGATAGACCCGTGTGAGATAAACCCGTGTGAAATAAAACCGCGTGCCCCTTTAGGGAAGAATTATTTAAAACCGTGTGGGATAAAACCGTGTGTTCCATTAGGGAAAAGTTGTTCAAGCCCGTTTGAGATAGAACCGTGTGCTCATTTAGGGAAGAGTGGTTTTTCTTTAGCTGAAAGTTCTGTTGATCCGAGATTAAGTGGAATAGAAGAGAGTAAAGATCCGTTACTACGTAACCAAAGCGAAAGAAGTGACCAGCTCAATCGAAGTGAGTCGGCAAACCTGATGGGTGTAGTGGGTGCGTCTCCGCAAGACGTTGATTTATTATTGCAGTCAGAACAGATAAGAGATCCGGATATCCGTAAATTAAGAGAAAATTTAGAAAAGGGCGATGATGTTGGATTTGAGTTAATTGATGGAATAGTGTACAAAAGAAATGCTAAGGAAAGACTGTGTTTGTATGCACCGACTCGCATGCAAGGGGAATTAATAAGAAGGTGTCACGAGAAACTGGGACATTTAGGCGTTGCGAAATGTGTAAACAATTTGAAAGAAAAGTACTGGTTCCCATTAATGAATGCAAAAGTTAAAGCATTTATAAAGGATTGTCTGCCGTGTATTTTACATAGTGTTCCCAAAACTATACATAATAGAACCTTGCATAGTATTCCGAAGAGTCCGATTCCATTTGACACTATCCATGTTGACCACTTAGGCCCCATACCGAGTGTCACATCAAAAAGAAAGCACCTTTTGGTAGTGATTGACGCATTTACGAAGTTTGTTAAATTGTATCCCGTAAATTCCACTAGTACGAAAGAAGTTATCGCCGCGTTAGAAAAATATTTTGATTATTATAGTCGACCAAGAAGAGTTATATCCGACAGAGGTACGTGTTTTACGTCGGTTGAGTTTGCTGAATTTGTAGAGAACCGAAATATTCACCACATTAAAGTAGCGACTGCCGCGCCTCAAGCTAATGGGTAGGTCGAGCGTGTGAACCGTGTATTGACCCCAATGTTGGGAAAGTTGTCAGAACCTTTAGCTCAAGCCGATTGGTATAAATTAGTTAATCGTGTAGAGTTCGCTATCAATAACTCAGTGCAGAGTAGTACCGGTAAAACTCCTTCAATGTTGTTGTTTGGTTGCGACCAGCGAGGTCCCCTAGTAGACGAATTAACCGAGTATCTTGACGAGAAATTTAGTTCAGAAAACCCCTGTAACCTTGAGGCCACTAGGCAAGAGGCAAGTGCAAAAATTCAATTATCGCAAGAACGAAATGAAAAGCGGTACGCATTAAGGCATAAGGCACCATTATCCTATAGAGTCAATGATAGTCAACATTCGCAATGTTGATGTCACTCCCGGGTCGTGCAAAAAGTTCGCTCCTAAGTACCGTGGTCCTTATAAGATAAATCGAGTATTTCCAAATGACCGTTACGAAGTCACCGATATTGACGACTGTCAACTTACTCAATTGCCGTACAAAGGTGTTTTAGAATCAGCCCGACTCAAGCCGTGGATGCATGCGTGTGATAAAACTGTGAGTTTCTGTTTGTAATATGTATGTATTTGTATTTGTATTTGTATGTATATGTATTTGTATGTATATTGTATGTTAAATTGTATGATCGAGGTCGATCAAATGTCAGGATTGGCCGAATGTAAACATTAAGAATATTTTTGAATAAGCCCGCCCTTCTCCTCAGTGATTATTTCCCCGACTGCCGAATTTGGTCACACTAAAGGGGTATAATATACTGAGGCGGGGTACGGGCACACTCTCTCGAATATAGGCAATAAGAACACATGTGCAATTAATTTTAAATAAAGAAAAAAAACTGAAAATATAAAGACAATCTCAAGAGATTAAAAGTTGAAATAATAGAGAGTTTACATACTATATTTTTATAAATTACTATATATATGATATAAATGTTGACCTCCAAAATATTCTGATCAACCTTGATCAAAACTTTTAACTACAATTTGACCATAATTTAAAGGATAAAAATTATTGCATAAGTTTTAATATAAGGTATAAATCATATTGAACCTAAAAAACTTGAAATTTTATAATATAAAAAGATTTATTTAATCTATATAATTTTCTTATAGAAATTAAATAACCAAATAAACCTCCAAAAATACAAACAAACAATGTTAATAATTTCATATAAATTGGTAAACAAATTATATAGGGATAAGGAAAAATTAATCAATTTAATATTCTACCCCCTACAATTCTTATAATTAATAATCCTATTATACCTCGTAATATAATTCATCCTTCATCATTTAACATATTTAATCTACCACAATTTAAACCTCCTGTTATAGAATAATAAACTAATCGAAAAGAGTAACTTACTGTTAATCCCGTAGAAAAAAAAAACATAAAAAAAATGAAAATATATTAATATTACTAATTAAAACTATTTCTAAAATTATATCCTTTGAATAAAATCCTGCTAAATAAGGTATACCACATAAAGCTAAATTAGATCCATAAAACATATCGAATTAACCGATATTAACCGAATATCTTGATTATTATTTATATTATGAATAATAGCTGTTAAAATACGTATATAAGCACCGCAGTATGTTTATCTCTTTCTTATTATTCTCGAATGATCCGATCTGTGAATTGTAACGGACATTCTTTCAGTTCTGCTTTACATTGATTTTTTGCTGCCTGCGCTGCAGCGAATATTCGTATGCATAAGTTTAGTCTCAAATAAACCTCTACTCGAATAGGTTATGGGCCCAGGCAGCAGAAAGTAAAACTGTGCGGGTTGGTCGGAAAGACTTGTAAGAGATTCGTTTTGTTAATTAAAGTTTGTGATTAACTAATTTGTTCAAGATGAGTGCACAATTTTCAATCGAAAAACTAGATGGTGAGAATTATAGTGTATGGTCAGTACAGATGAAAAGTCTGTTGATTCATTCTGATTTTTGGTCGGTGACATGTGGTCGGTTAAAAAAGAGGCGTCTGACACGGCTGAACAAAAGGAGTTGCTTGACAGTAAAGAGGAGAAAGCCCTCGCAAGTATATTGTTGTGCGTAAGTCCGTCGCAGATCAACGGTATAAAACATTGTAAAACCGCGAGCGAAGCATGGGCAAAGTTATTTGCGATCCACATGCCCTCCGGTCCGGCTAGAAAAATACAGTTGTTTAAGAAATTGTTGTATACTAAAATGTTGGCTACAGACAGTATTCGTTGCCATCGCTAAGCGCTCTAAAAATTAAATTGCTTGAAGAGGGAGAGAGACGCAATATTGGCGAAGTAGCCGAGAAAAATGAGAATAAAATGTATTCGTCGCGTCAAGAAAACGGTAAAAAGAACAAAGCAATGAGAGAACCAAAAAACATTGAACGATGTGTTTGAACAGTTCTTATCGAGTCATGGAATAAAAAGAGAACTCACTGTTCCCCACACTCCACAACAAAATGGTGTGGCGGAGCGCGCCAGTAGAACCTTGGTGGAGACGGCGCGAAGCATGATAGTGCATGCTGAAGTTGGCGAATTTTTTTGGGGCGAGGCGATAATGACGGCTGCATACTTACGGAACAGAGCAGAAACTGCAACTTTGCCTGACAATACTCCATACGAAGTTTGGTATGGGAAAAAGCCGAGCGTATCTCATCTTAGAGTATTTGGTATGAAAGCTATTGTATTAGATAAAACTCATAAAAACAAGTTTTCAGCGAAAGGGAAGCAGCATATTTTGGTAGGTTACTCCGAGACTGCCAAGGCTTATCGTCTTTACAACCCTGTCAAAAGGACCGTAGTAGTATCCCGAGATGTCGTGTTTTGGAGCACAAGTTCATGAAAGAGTTGGAGCACGGTCGAGAATTATCATGTGAGTCAGATGTGGTAATCTTTCAGCCAAGTGAAAAACTTGATTGCGAGAATAATGATGAAATCCAAGAAAATTCTGTGGAGCAGCAAATTCCAATTGTTGATGAGCAAAGTGGTGACGAAGAAAATGCTGAGGAGGAGCAACCATATACCCCAATAGGACCAGGGAGACCAAAGATTGTTCGCACTGGGCGTGCTGGTCGTCCACGAAGAGAGTACAATATGCTGAATGTACTAGATGCGAAAGACGTTATTGTTCCTACCTGTATAAATGAGGCATTTAAGTCAGAGCAGTCGGAAAACTGGAAATCAGCAATGCAGAAGAAGTATGACAACCTAGAAAACATTAAGACATGTAGTTTGGTTGATCTTCCTGCAAACAAAAAGGTAATCGTTTGTAAATGGGTTTTTACCACCAAACGAGATGAGAGTGGCAAAGTTCAGCGTTTCAAGGCAAGATTGACAACAATATGGAATTAACTACAAGGAAACTTTTTCTCCGGTTGCACGTTATTCCTCAATCAGACTGGTGATTGCGTTGGCGGTGGAACACGAGATGCACTTGCATCAGATGGATGTCTCCGCAGCATACCTCAATAGTGAGCTGCAAGATGACGCTTACATGCGGCAACCTGAAGGTTTTGTCGATGCTGATCATCCCAAGCGTGTACTCAAGCTACATAAATCGTTGTACGGCTTGAAACAGAGTGGGCGTGAGTGGAACCAAAAGCTGGATCGCATTCTTTTGAAGATTGGTTTCGTTCCGTGTGCAAGCGAACCGTGTATATACACGAGCAAAGTCAATGGGTATTTATCTATTATGGTTGTATATGTTGACGATTTTATACTTGCATGTATTTGAATTTGATGTGGTCGACGGCGGTGAACTCCATCATTTTTTGGGGATGGAAATCGAGCGAGATGGCAAGACTGGCAATGTCTCCATAGGCCACAAGCAGTACATCGAAGGCTTGTTGCATGAATATGGTATGCAGGACTGTAAGCCGAATGCGACTCCTCTAAAGGTTGGGTTCCAGACGAAGTGCGATAGCGATGATTGCGGTCAAGTGGACAAGACACGCTATCAACCACTCATTGGTTCGTTATTTTTGTTTGGGTTTAAAACACCACAAATAAAAACCCCACTCTCTGTATAAATTTGGGCACAAAAAAAAACACACACACAAAAAGAACTTGAGGGTAAAGACAAAAGGATTTATAAAAATATAAAAGAGGAACTAAAATTGAAGTAATTAATTAAAAAAAAAAAAAAAAAAAACTAGGTCGCCAAAAGAACCCGGGGGCCGAATAAAAAAAACCTTTAAAAAAAAACAAAAAAAAAAAAAAAAAAAAAAAAAAAAAAAAAAAAAGGGGAAAGGGGGAAGTAGAAAAAGCTAAAATTTAAAAAAAAAAAAAAAAGGCACCAAATTTTTTATAAAATTTATAAAATTTTTCACGTAGCAAGCATATTGAAATAATATATCATTTTGTAAGGGAATGTATAAAGAAAATGTTAATAGATATCAAATACATTCCCACAGATAGTATGACCTCAGATATATTAACAAAGAAATAGGCTAATTTATACATGTAAAGTTTACCGAAATGTTGGAATTAAAATAATTTTTGTATAAGATAGACTTCGCGTTGAGAAAGAGTGTTAAAATACGTATATAAGCACCGCAGTATGTCTATCTCTTTCTTATTATTCTCGAATGATCCGATCTGTGAATTGTAACGGACATTCTTTCATTTCTGCTTCACATTGATTTTTTGCTGCCTGCGCTGCAGCCAATATTCGTATGCATAAGTTTAGTCTCAAATAAATATTATGAATAATAGCTCCAGCACATATAAATAATAATGCTTTAAATAAAGCATGAGTTAATAGATGAAATATAGCTAATTTATAAAATCCTATTGATAAGATACTCATTATTAAGCCTAATTGTCTTAAAGTAGATAAAGCAATAATTTTCTTTAAATCAAATTCAAAATTAGCCCCTATTCCAGCTATAAATATGGTTAATCCTGATAATAATAATAATAATTGACCTAACCACGAATTTATTAATAAAATATTAAATCGAATTAATAAATAAACTCCAGCAGTTACCAAAGTAGATGAATGAACTAAAGCTGAAACAGGAGTAGGAGCAGCTATTGCAGCAGGTAACCAAGAAGAAAAAGGAATTTGAGCTCTTTTAGTTATAGCAGCTAATATAACTAATCTACCAATTACTATTATTTCAAATTCATTTTGCATAACTTCTAAATAAAATACGTAATTTCATCTTCCATAATTTAATATTCAAGCAATAGCTAATAATAATGCTACATCTCCAATTCGATTAGATAAGGCAGTTAATATACCAGCATTATAAGATTTTACATTTTGAAAATAAATCACTAAACAATAAGAAACTAATCCAAGACCATCTCATCCTAATAAAATTCTAATTAAATTAGGACTAATAATTAATAATATTATTGATAAAACAAATATTAAAACTAATATAATAAAACGATTAATATTTTCATCTCTTCTTATATATTCCTTTCTATAAAAAATTACTAAAGAAGCAATTATTAAAACAAATGATATAAATAATAAACTTATTCAATCAAATAATAAAGTCATTACAATTCTTATAGAATTTAATGAAACTACTTCTCACTCAATAAAATAAACTAAATTATTTAATAAAAAATTTAATCTTAAAAAAAAACAAGATAATCTAATAGAAATTAAACTTACAAATCTAATTCTACAAATTGATAAATATTTCACGATCTAAAATGAATAACTCATATCACTAACACCACAAATTAGTATTTTCTTTAAACTATTTAAATATAATCACAGTATACTTATATCTCTTTTTAAAATTAATAAATTTAAAGGTAATCAATGCAATAATAATAATAAATATTCACGAATTTTACCATTACTAAACGAATAAACACCTGAAAAAATTTTTCCATGTTGACTAAAAGAATATAAATATAATGAATAAGCAGCTCTAAAAAAAGATAACAAAGATAATATAATTATAGAAACTCATGATCAAGAAACAATTCTATTTAATAAAGAAATTTCCCCTAATAAATTTAATGTAACAGGAGCTGCTATATTAGCTGAACTTAATAAAAATCACCATAATGCTATAGCAGGTATAAAATTTAATAATCCCTTATTAATTAATAATCTTCGTCTACCTAATCGTTCATAAGAAATATTGGCCAAACAAAATAATCCAGATGAACATAATCCGTGACCAATTATTAAAGTATAAGAACCTCTTAGTCCTCAATATCTTATTACTAATAACCCTGCCAATACAATTCCTATATGAGCTACTGAAGAATAGGCAATTAAAGCCTTTAAATCTGTTTGACGTAAACAAACAAATCTAACTAAAACTCCTCCAACTAATCTAATTCTAATTCAAATAAAACCATATTTTAAATTTATTAATTGTAAAATTGATAATACTCGCAATAATCCATAACCTCCTAATTTTAACATAATTCCAGCTAAAATTATCGATCCAGAAACGGGGGCTTCAACATGAGCTTTGGGCAATCATAAATGAACTAAAAATATAGGTATTTTAACTAAAAAAGCACATAATATACAAAAATAAAGTAAATCATAATTAAACATAAAATTATTTATTAAATAAAAATTTATTGTACCCATTTTATTTATTAAATAAAAAATACCAATCAATATAGGCAAAGAAACTAATAAAGTATAAAATAATAAATAAATTCCAGCTTGCAATCGTTCAGGTTGATATCCTCAACCTAAAATTAAAAATAATGTAGGAATTAATCTTCTTTCAAAAAATAAATAAAATATAAATAAATTCATTCTTCTAAAAGTTAAAATCAATAATAATAATAAAATAACTACATTTAATAAAAATAAATTCTTATAATTATTATATTTATTAACTCTTTCTCTAGCTAATAATATTAATGAACAAATTCATAAACTTAATATAATTAAACCATAAGAAAGCATATCTCTTCCTAAAAAATAAGAAATTTCTGATCAATAATTTATAAAATTATTTATCAATAAAAAAACAAATCTAATTAAAAATAATAAAATTTGTACCATTCAATACATATTATTGATTAAACACAAAGGACTTAAAAAAATTAAAAAAAATACTAATTTTAACATTATATAATTCTAAAAGATTGAAAATAATCATTACCATGTGTACGAATCATTGAAACTAAAATTGATAAACCTAATGCCCCTTCACATACTCTAAAAGTTAAAAATATTATTCTAAAGTAATTTTCATAATTTAATAAATTTAAATAAATAAATAACAAAAAAAATAATATTAAAACAATAAATTCTAAACTTAACAATATTGAAAGTAAATGTTTCCGATTAGAAACAAAACAAAATAATCCTAAAATTAATAAAATTATTGGTAAACTTCAATATAAAAATATAATCATTAGTTTTAATAGTTTAATAAAAACATTGGTCTTGTAAATCAAAAATAAGATTATATCTTTTAAAACTTCAAGAGAAAAGAAATTTCTTTTTCATTAATCCCCAAAATTAATATTTTAAATAAACTACCTCTTGATATTCTTCAACTATTTTTATACTCGTTAATTTTAACTACATCAATTATTTTTATTAATATAATCCATCCTTTAGCAATAGGATTAACTTTATTAATTCAAACAGTTTTAATTTGTTTAATCACGGGATTAATAACTAAAAGATTTTGATACTCTTATATTTTATTTTTAATTTTTTTAGGAGGAATACTAGTTTTATTTATTTATGTAACCTCTTTAGCATCAAATGAAATATTTAATTTATCAATTAAATTAACTTTATTTTCATTTTTTTTAATATTTATTTTTACTGTAATTTCTTTTTTTATTGATAAAACTTCTATTTCATTTTTCTTTTTAAATAATGAAATAGAATCAATTTTTAATTTAAATTCATATTTTTTAGAAAATTCTTTATCGTTAAATAAACTTTATAATTTTCCTACTAATTTTATTACAATTTTATTAATAAATTATTTATTAATTACTTTAATTGTTGTAGTAAAAATTACAAAATTATTTAAAGGACCTCTTCGAATAATAAATTAATGAATAAACCTTTACGATCTTCTCATCCTCTTTTTAAAATTGCAAACAATGCATTAGTTGATTTACCTGCTCCTATTAATATTTCAGCCTGATGAAATTTTGGTTCATTATTAGGATTATGTTTAATTATTCAAATTCTTACAGGATTGTTTTTAGCAATACATTACACAGCAGACGTTAATTTAGCTTTTTATAGAGTTAATCATATTTGTCGAGATGTTAATTATGGATGATTATTACGAACACTACACGCTAATGGAGCATCATTTTTTTTTATTTGTATTTATTTACACGTAGGTCGAGGAATATATTATGGGTGTGATTGTGATGGTGAAGCATATCTGGTCTTAACTTATATATCCATCAATAACTCTGTAAACCCATTAAGTTGAATAAATCCATTTAGCAGTCGGAAACAAAACAAGTATCAGGGAGTGGCATGAACGTTTTGGTCACTTAAACGAAAAGGGGGAAGCAATCACGAAAACCGTTTTCTGCATCCGACTCCAAATCAAAAGAACTACTAGAACTAATCCATAGCGATGTATGTGGACCAATGCGAGTAAGTAGTCATGGAGGTAGTCGATACTTTGTTACATTTATAGATGATACTATCAAAAGTAAATCAGAAGTTTTTAACAAATTCAAGGAGTTTAAGGTATACGTCGAACCCAAAACTGGAAAAAAGATTAAACGTTTTAGATCAGACAATGGAACCGAGTATACCAATAATGAGTTTAATAAGTATTTAAAAGCCGCAGGTATAAAGCACGAGCATTCAGTGGAATACACCCCACAACAAAATGGAACGGCTGAAAGGAAGAATCGAACTCTTGTGGAAATGGCTCGCTGCATGATGATCCAAGCCGTACTACCAAATAGCTACTGGGCTGAGGCAATAAACACTGCAAATTACTTACGGAATAGATGCCCATCCAAAAGTCTACGGGGAGAAGTCCCTTTTACATTATGGAATCATCGTATTGCATCTATCAAACATTTGCGCACATTTGGTCAAATTGTATACTCGCTTGACAAACGTGCAAAGAGCAAATTCAGTCCAAGATCTAAACGTTGTATATTTATAGGTTACTGTAATGATGCCAAAGCCTACATGAATTTGAAGAATTCTCAGAGCTGAGTGCAGTCAATGCGAAATATCAAGAGGAACATAGTCAGGAAGATGATTTTCAAGAAGAGCGTGTCGTTCCCGAGGAAAATACCCCAGAAGAGAATGCCGATATTGAAGAAAATGTCCAAGAGGAACCAGTACTGCAAAGATGTGGACCTGGAAGACCCAGAAAAGTGCATACAGGAAAACCTGGTCGTCCCAAGCTCATCTATAATGAAGTCCAAATCCAGTCAACCATCGGAAATGAGCCTGAACCGGAATCTGATGAGGAAGACGAATTTTATGAGGCATCGTCACTAATAAGCATCGGAGATGAATCGTCAACGCGCGCAGCTCTAAGTGGTCCAAATTGAATTGAGTGGAAAAACGCCTTGATAAGTGAGTATAAAGCGCTACAAAAGAATAAGACTTGGGAAACAGTAAAGCGAGAGAGGAATCAGAAAGTCATAGAAACCAAGTGGGTTCTCCGCACAAAGTATAAACCAAACGGCGAAGTGGATAGCCGCAAGGCTCGTCTAGTAGCAAAAGGCTTCACTCAAAGAGAGGGAATTGATTATAATGAAACTTATTCCCCTGTAGCTCGTATAGGAACAATACGAACACTGATAGCAAACGCCGTGGAACTCGACCTCGACCTCCATCAATTTGATTTTAACAGCGCATATCTAAATGGAGACATAGAGGAAGAACTGTATATAAAGGTTCCACCAGAATTCACCGAAATACTTACGGAAAAAGAAAAGCAGAGATACACCGGCGATAAAGTATATAAACTAAAGAAAGCTTTGTATGGATTAAAGCAGAGTGGACGCCAGTGGTATAAGAAACTGGATTGCAAATTGAAGGAAATGAACTTGAAGCCACTTGCAGCCGATCCTTGTATGTACATATATGAAAAAACAAGGTAATGGGATTATTATCGTTTAACAACAATAACAAGCTACTAACACAGCTGAAAGCCGAATTAACACGTAATTTTGAAATGAAGGATTTAGGAAAACTGTCTTATTGCCTGGGTATCGAATTTCTTCAAAATAAGAACAAAGGTGAATGTTCTTTGGGTCAATCAAGGTATGTAAAGGATATACTTGTAAACATTAAGAATATTTTGAATAAGCCCGCCCTTCTCCTCAGTGATTATTTCCACGACCACCGAATCTGGTCACACTAAAAGGGTATAATATGCTGAGGCGGGGTACGGGCACACTCTCTCGAATATAGGCAATAAGAACACATGTGCAATTAATTTTAAATAAAGAATAAAAATCCGAAAATATAAAGACAATCTCAAGAGATTAAAAGTTGAAATAATAGAGAGTTTACATACTGAAGAAATTCAACATGGAGGACTGTAAACCAGTGAGCACACCTATGAACACCAGCGAGAAAATTTCAAATCAAATGTGCCCAAAGACAAAACCGGACCTGGATGAAGTATCAGGCGTCCCATATCAAAGCTTGATAGGTGCTCTAATGTGGCTTGCAGTGTCGACGCGCCCTGACATTGCACATTCCGTAAGTCTTCTTAGCCAGTATAATAATTGTTACGGGAAACAACACTGGGTTGCAGCCAAAAGGGTACTTCGTTATTTGAAGGGTACTCAAGACCATGGACTAATATATAGAAAAACCGGAAAAGATTTGGTTGGCTATGCTGATGCCGACTGGGCTGCTAATATTGATGATCGTAGATCTTTTACAGGTTTCGCATTTAAGATGGCAAACGCACCAATAAGTTGGGAATCCCGTAAGCAGCGAACTGTCGCTCTTTCTAGTACAGAGGCGGAATACATGGCCCTATCTGAGACGTCTAAAGAGGCTGTACATCTAAGATCTTTCTTATAAGAGATTTTTGGCTCGCTCCGTTCCACCATAATCTACAACGACAATCAAGGAGCTGGCCAACTCACACGAAATCCTCTATTCCACAAGAGGACAAAGCATGTCGACATCCGTCATCATTTTATAAGGGAACTGGTGGACAAAGGGGACCTTCGCATTGATTACATCTCAACAAGTGAAATGCCCGCAGACGTTTTAACCAAAGGACTAGGAACAGCAAAGCATGAGTCCTGTGTGACACTGTTGGGAGTACAAAAATAGAGAAATAAGGCGCCATCTGAGGGGAAGTATTGCGAATACATCTGGCAGCCTACTTGGTCACCCGCCCATCTGGCAACCCTATACGCGTCAAGATGCACTCTCGTATATGGCACCGTCTGTGCCGGTCGTGTTTCTCATAGTTCTACCACAAATAATATATTCACTACTAATATATATACATCCATCAATAACTCTGTAAACCCATTAAGTTGAATAAATCTCAACAGGTTATGGGCCCAGCACGCTTCCACTGCGCCAATAATTCGATGGATTCAGAATAGTGAAAATAAAGTAAAAAGTGTAAAAGTTGTGGCGAAAAAGTTCTAGAAAGATTTTTGTGTCTCGCCTGTGTGGCGCCGAACTGCCGTTTTTTTTTACGTTGCTTGTGTAGCTTCGCGGTCGGCTTTTGCTTGTGTAGCTAAGTCAAGAAAAAACGTGCGAGGGAGAACACAATAGAAAACAGTTAAATAAAGAGAAACAGAACATAAAAAATGAGTGTCGCAAGTGTACGTATAGAGCCGTTAGGCAAATAAAAATTTTGATACTTGGAAAATTCAGATGGAAGCACTTTTGATCATGATACGTGGAAATATGTGAACAATACATGTGTAAAGACAGAAGAAAATGCTGCACAGTGGGTGAAAGAAGATGCTAAGGCAAAATCTGACTTAATTCTGGCCATGGCGACAACAGAATTAAAACAAATAAAAAACTGTGAAACTTCAAACGAAGTATGGAAAAAGTTGCATAGCATCTACCAGTCCACGGGTCCCGCACGCAAAGCCACCCTACTGAAGTCTTTGATTTTGCTGAAATTAGGCCCCGGCGCCGACATGCGAGATCACGTCGATAAGTTTTTTGACATTGTAGACAAAATAAATGAAACTGAAGCAATCAACATAAATGATTTAATCTCGATCTTGCTACTGTACAGTATATCAGAAGAATACGAAACATTTCGTATAGCAATCGAGTCGCAGGACAATTTAATTACACCTGAAGCACTAAAGGTAAAATTATTGGATGAATACGAAGCGCGAAATCGAAACAAAGGAGAATCATCACCAGGGGCACTGATGATAAATAAGAGATTCAATAATGGTGCACCAGGGTCGTCCAAGGCAGGTGGTTTCAAATACAAATGTTATAATTGTGGAAAGGTGGGGCACAAGGCGGCGAAATGTCCCAAGAAATTTCCGAAAAACTCCGGAAAAAACAGTGAGTCATATTCAAGTATGTACATACAAGAAACAAATCTTACACGCACAAGCCTAAAGCGATGGTGCCTGGACTCTGGAGCAACGTCACATATGTGTTCAGAGAAGGAAAGGTTTAATAAAACGTATGCAGAAAAATCGCAAGAGTTAAAACTAGCAAACGGCGAAAATACAGCAATTAATGGAATCGGGTCGGTAACTTTTAAACCAAACCGTAAGTTTTCTGCAAACCTTTTGAACACACTGCATGTACCAGATATTAGAGAAAATCTACTGTCAATAGCGAAGATATGTGACCACGGTTTTAATGTGTTATTTAAGAAGAATTTTGCAGAAATAATACAGGTATCCAATGGGCAAGTAGTTTTTGTCGCACAGCGAAAACATGACCTATACCATGTCGAGGAAATGAGTGAAGAAAGCCATTTAGCAGTCGGAAACAAAACAAGTATCAGGGAGTGGCATGAACGTTTTGGTCACTTAAACGAAAAGGGGGAAGCAATCACGAAAACCGTTTCCTGCATCCGACTCCAAATCAAAAGAACTACTAGAACTAATCCATAGCGATGTATGTGGACCAATGCGAGTAAGTAGTCATGGAGGTAGTCGATACTTTGTTACATTTATAGATGATACTATCAAAAGTAAATCAGAAGTTTTTAACAAATTCAAGGAGTTTAAGGTATACGTCGAACCCAAAACTGGAAAAAAGATTAAACGTTTTAGATCAGACAATGGAACCGAGTATACCAATAATGAGTTTAATAAGTATTTAAAAGCCGCAGGTATAAAGCACGAGCATTCAGTGGAATACACCCCACAACAAAATGGAACGGCTGAAAGGAAGAATCGAACTCTTGTGGAAATGGCTCGCTGCATGATGATCCAAGCCGTACTACCAAATAGCTACTGGGCTGAGGCAATAAACACTGCAAATTACTTACGGAATAGATGCCCATCCAAAAGTCTACGGGGAGAAGTCCCTTTTACATTATGGAATCATCGTATTGCATCTATCAAACATTTGCGCACATTTGGTCAAATTGTATACTCGCTTGACAAACGTGCAAAGAGCAAATTCAGTCCAAGATCTAAACGTTGTATATTTATAGGTTACTGTAATGATGCCAAAGCCTACATGAATTTGAAGAATTCTCAGAGCTGAGTGCAGTCAATGCGAAATATCAAGAGGAACATAGTCAGGAAGATGATTTTCAAGAAGAGCGTGTCGTTCCCGAGGAAAATACCCCAGAAGAGAATGCCGATATTGAAGAAAATGTCCAAGAGGAACCAGTACTGCAAAGATGTGGACCTGGAAGACCCAGAAAAGTGCATACAGGAAAACCTGGTCGTCCCAAGCTCATCTATAATGAAGTCCAAATCCAGTCAACCATCGGAAATGAGCCTGAACCGGAATCTGATGAGGAAGACGAATTTTATGAGGCATCGTCACTAATAAGCATCGGAGATGAATCGTCAACGCGCGCAGCTCTAAGTGGTCCAAATTGAATTGAGTGGAAAAACGCCTTGATAAGTGAGTATAAAGCGCTACAAAAGAATAAGACTTGGGAAACAGTAAAGCGAGAGAGGAATCAGAAAGTCATAGAAACCAAGTGGGTTCTCCGCACAAAGTATAAACCAAACGGCGAAGTGGATAGCCGCAAGGCTCGTCTAGTAGCAAAAGGCTTCACTCAAAGAGAGGGAATTGATTATAATGAAACTTATTCCCCTGTAGCTCGTATAGGAACAATACGAACACTGATAGCAAACGCCGTGGAACTCGACCTCGACCTCCATCAATTTGATTTTAACAGCGCATATCTAAATGGAGACATAGAGGAAGAACTGTATATAAAGGTTCCACCAGAATTCACCGAAATACTTACGGAAAAAGAAAAGCAGAGATACACCGGCGATAAAGTATATAAACTAAAGAAAGCTTTGTATGGATTAAAGCAGAGTGGACGCCAGTGGTATAAGAAACTGGATTGCAAATTGAAGGAAATGAACTTGAAGCCACTTGCAGCCGATCCTTGTATGTACATATATGAAAAAACAAGGTAATGGGATTATTATCGTTTAACAACAATAACAAGCTACTAACACAGCTGAAAGCCGAATTAACACGTAATTTTGAAATGAAGGATTTAGGAAAACTGTCTTATTGCCTGGGTATCGAATTTCTTCAAAATAAGAACAAAGGTGAATGTTCTTTGGGTCAATCAAGGTATGTAAAGGATATACTTGTAAACATTAAGAATATTTTGAATAAGCCCGCCCCTTCTCCTCAGTGATTATTTCCACGACCACCGAATCTGGTCACACTAAAAGGGTATAATATGCTGAGGCGGGGTACGGGCACACTCTCTCGAATATAGGCAATAAGAACACATGTGCAATTAATTTTAAATAAAGAATAAAAATCCGAAAATATAAAGACAATCTCAAGAGATTAAAAGTTGAAATAATAGAGAGTTTACATACTGGAAGAAATTCAACATGGAGGACTGTAAACCAGTGAGCACACCTATGAACACCAGCGAGAAAATTTCAAATCAAATGTGCCCAAAGACAAAACCGGACCTGGATGAAGTATCAGGCGTCCCATATCAAAGCTTGATAGGTGCTCTAATGTGGCTTGCAGTGTCGACGCGCCCTGACATTGCACATTCCGTAAGTCTTCTTAGCCAGTATAATAATTGTTACGGGAAACAACACTGGGTTGCAGCCAAAAGGGTACTTCGTTATTTGAAGGGTACTCAAGACCATGGACTAATATATAGAAAAACCGGAAAAGATTTGGTTGGCTATGCTGATGCCGACTGGGCTGCTAATATTGATGATCGTAGATCTTTTACAGGTTTCGCATTTAAGATGGCAAACGCACCAATAAGTTGGGAATCCCGTAAGCAGCGAACTGTCGCTCTTTCTAGTACAGAGGCGGAATACATGGCCCTATCTGAGACGTCTAAAGAGGCTGTACATCTAAGATCTTTCTTATAAGAGATTTTTGGCTCGCTCCGTTCCACCATAATCTACAACGACAATCAAGGAGCTGGCCAACTCACACGAAATCCTCTATTCCACAAGAGGACAAAGCATGTCGACATCCGTCATCATTTTATAAGGGAACTGGTGGACAAAGGGGACCTTCGCATTGATTACATCTCAACAAGTGAAATGCCCGCAGACGTTTTAACCAAAGGACTAGGAACAGCAAAGCATGAGTCCTGTGTGACACTGTTGGGAGTACAAAAATAGAGAAATAAGGCGCCATCTGAGGGGAAGTATTGCGAATACATCTGGCAGCCTACTTGGTCACCCGCCCATCTGGCAACCCTATACGCGTCAAGATGCACTCTCGTATATGGCACCGTCTGTGCCGGTCGTGTTTCTCATAGTTCTACCACAAATAATATATTCACTACTAATATATATATATCCATCAATAACTCTGTAAACCCATTAAGTTGAATAAATCTCAACATGAATAATTGGAGTTATTATTTTATTTTTAGTAATAGGAACAGCTTTTATAGGGTATGTATTACCTTGAGGACAAATATCTTTTTGAGGAGCAACAGTTATTACTAATTTATTATCAGCTAGTCCTGACTTAGGACTAGATTTAGTACAATGAGTATGAGGAGGATTTGCTGTAGATAATGCAACTTTAACTCGATTTTTTACTTTCCATTTCATTTTACCATTTATTGTTTTAGCTATAGTAATAATTCATTTATTATTTTTACACCAAACAGGATCAAGAAATCCTACTGGATTAAATTCTAATATTGATAAAATTCCTTTCCACCCATATTTTACATTTAAGGATATCGTAGGATTTATTATTATAATTGCTTTATTAATTTCATTATTTTTAATTAATCCTTATTTATTAGGAGATACAGATAATTTTATTCCTGCTGATCCTTTAGTTACACCAGTTCAAATTCAACCTGAATGATATTTTTATTTGCTTACGCCATTTTACGATCTATTCCTAATAAATTAGGAGGAGTAATCGCTCTTGTTTTATCAATTGCAATTTTAATAATTCTACCTTTTTATAATTTAAGAAAATTTCTAGGAATACAATTTTATCCTATTAATTAAATTTTATTTTGAATTATAGTAGTAACAGTAATTTTATTAACATGAATTGGAGCTCGACCAGTAGAAGAACCTTACGTATTGCTTGGACAAATTTTAACAGTTATTTATTTTTATACCCTTGCAAAAGGGTATATTAATTTTGGTCAGAAGTGTACAACGCATAGAACGAAGCATCTCAGACCATATAAAGTATATATATTCTTGATCAGCACGACGAGACGAGTTCAAATAGCCATGTCCGTCCGTCCGTCCGTCCGTCTGGATCAACGCGAACTCCTCCGAGACCGTAAGAGCTACAGAGCTGAAATTTTGCACGTAGGCTTGTATATACTGCAGGCATTGTATATCTCGGATTCAGCCGGATCGGACCACTATATCATATAGCTCCCATACAAACGTCAAAGTCACGAACAGTGACTTTCTCAATAACTTCATTAATTTTATAGCTATTGTCATAAAAGTTGGTATTTGTCAGTTTTATGTTCTTATTAATGATTGTGCCAAATTCGATCAAGATCGGGTGACTATATCATATAGCTCCCATACAAACGGCAAAGTCACGAACAGTGACTTTCTCAATAACTTCATTAATTTTATAGCTATTGTTATAAAAGTTGGTATTTGTCAGTTTTATGTTCTTATTAATGATTGTGCCAAATTCGATCAAGATCGGGTGACTATATCATATAGCTCCCATACAAACGGCAAAGTCACGAACAGTGACTTTCTCAATAACTTCATTAATTTTATAGCTATTGTCATAAAAGTTGGTATTTTTCAGTTTTATGTTCTTATTAATGATTGTGTCAAATTTGATCAAGATCGGGTGACTATATCATATAGCTCCCATACAAACTTCTCAATAACTTCGTTACTTTTTAAGCTATTGTCGTGAAATTTAATAAACGTTAGTTTATTGAAGCTATAAATGTGCCAAATTTGGTCAAGATCGGGTGACTATATCATATAGCTCCCATAGAAACGATAGGTGGAAAACAGTGACTTTCATCAAAAAGTTCGTTATATTCTATGCTAAGTTTGAAGGCCGTTCTTTCGCAAACATTAGACTTTTTGGATAAAACGTTTTTACACTTTGATGGCTAAGAAGAGAAGTACCAAAACAGTTGCAAGGGTATACAAACTTCGACGCGGTCGAAGTTAACCCCGGCTCTCTGGTTTATATTATATTATCAATCCTTTAATTAATAAATGATGAGATAATTTATTAATTAAGTTAATGAGCTTGAATAAGCATATGTTTTGAAAACATAAGATAAAAATTTTATTTTCTAACTTTAAAAAAACAAACTTTACTAAAACAAATTCCCTATAAAATAAAGAAAATAATAAAATTTTAAACCCAATATAAAATAATAAATAATTTAAGGAAAAAGATAAAAAGCTAAATACATTAATTTATCATAACGAAATCGAGGTAAAGTTCCTCGAGCTCGAATAAACACAAAGGAAATAAATATTAATTTTACATAAAATAAATTAAATACATCACACTCTAAAAAAATTACTCTAAATAATAAACTTATAAATAAAATTCTAGAATATTCAGCTAGAAAAATTAAAGCAAACCCTCCTCTTCTATATTCTACATTAAACCCAGAAACTAATTCAGATTCTCCTTCCGGAAAATCAAATGGAGTTCGATTAGTTTCTGCTAAAGAAATGGTTAACCAAACTAAAGCTATAGGAAATAAAATAAATAAAAATCATATATAAATTTGATAATAATAAAAATATAATATCTTCCAATTAAAAATACAAAAGATAATAAAATGAAAGCTAAACTAACTTCATAAGAAATTGTTTGAGCAACAGCTCGTAATCCTCCTAATAAAGCATAATTTGAATTAGACGATCAACCAGCTACTATCACAGTATAAACACCTAATCTAGTACAACATAAAAAAAATAAACCTCCTAAATTAAAAAGAATATAATTTAACAAAAAAAGGTATACATATACACACAAATAAAGATCGAAATAAAGAAAAAATAGGAGAAATATAATATCTTAAATAATTTGATAATAAAGGATAAGTGTTCGATATTAGCGCCATCTGTTTGTATCAAAGTGGCAATCTGGCATCACTAGATTATTAAGGAGATCTGGCAGCGCTATCAGACCATGTGGAGTTGGTTTCGGTTCTTGGCACTGTACAGACGTGTAGTTAAGTTCTAATAAAGTTACGTACTTATGTACATATATTCGCAAACCGTAGTATTGCCTTTTCATTTATACATAGCTGCGCGACCAATATCGCGGGTCTCTCGGAAACATATATTTTCCAACAGGTTATGGGCCCAGACCCGTATGTGTAATTGAAAAAGACAATAAGTGAATGCAAATGCTGTGCAAAATGGCAAGTGCACTCATAAAGATAGAACCGCTCAACGCGGAGAACTATGATACGTGGAAATTGCGAATGCGGGCCATTCTCGTGAAATCGAGAAGAGAGATTATTGGTTGAAATTGGAGGAAACATTTCAATCCAAGGCCAGTTTACTCAAAAGAGTGGCGCGCGAAGAGCAGAGTGCGTTATACGTCAACCGCCGCAAAGGCAACGACAGAGAGGGAAGCACGAAAAGAGACACACGAAAATGTTTTGCGTGTGACAAGATCGGACATTTCGCTCGCAACTGTCCAACTAAAGCGAGACAGCATGCAAGGGAAGAGAGAGAAGAGTCAAAAGAGAGCAAAAGACAAATGAAGAACGAAGCAATCAACATTGCAGAGTGTGCGTACAATGCGGAGAGAAAAAGTAACTTGTGGTGTCTAGACAGTGGCTGTACCGCACATATGAGTTCAAACAAAAATGCATTTGATCAAGTACAAGGTATTGATAAGACACTGCATTTGGCCAACAACAACACCGCAGAGGTAAAAGGAGTCGGCGAGATTAACATTCAAGTGAAAGAGAAGCAGCATACAAATGGAATTACCTTGAAAAAATTTTTTATGTGTCTGACCTACGACAAAATCTGCTTTCGGTATCGCGAATTACCGACAAGGGACACGACGTTCTATTTCGTAAGAATGAAGCAGTTATTATGAAAAATAATAAGCAAGTTTGGTTTCGACCTCAGAGATACGGAAATTTGTATTACGTTAATGCCGAAGAACACGAATCAAATAATGTGTGTGACGAAGGAAATGAAATAGATCTATGGCATTACCGTATGGGTCATCTAAACGAGGTTGACCTGAAGTGTTTAGCCAAAGCCGGAAAGGTACATGGTATGAACATAAAGGAGAACGCAAAGCTATCGCAGTGTGAGATTTGCATAAGCGAAAAGCAGGCAGCAAATGCCTACAAGAGCTCGACGGTGAAAAGGTCAAAGCAGACATTGGAGATTGTGCACAGCGACCTATGTGGACCGATGCGTACCGAGTCTATGAGTGGATATAAGTATTTTATTACATTCACAGATGATTTTTCCCGATATTGTTGTTTATTTTCTCAAGCAAAAATCGGAAGTTTTCGAAATATTCAAATCATATAAATCTTTCGTTGAGAATATTACAGGTCACAAGATAAAGATGTTACAGACTGATAACGGAACGGAATATCGAAACAAGGTATTCGATGAGTATTTGAACAAGCATGGAATTAGCCGACGACTCACTGTTCCCCATACACCCCAGCAGAATGGTATAGCTGAAAGACAATGCCCATCATTTTGGGCAGAGGCCATTAACACGGCGTGCTATATCAGGAATAGATGTCCCACAAAAGGATTATCTGGAGAGTTGCCATATACGTATTGGACTGCAAAAGTTCCGAGTGTGAGACACATGCGTACTTTTGGCACAAAAGCATATGCACTAATCAAGGGCAAAAACAAGGGCAAGTTCGAGTCACGATCGGAGGAGTGTATATTATTGGGATATTCGTCAGAGTCGAAAGCCTATCGACTGTATCAACCAAAACGGCGTGAGATTCTAAGAAGCAATGATGTTAAATTTATGAACATTTCAGGATTCCAAAGCGAATTTCAAGAATTCTATGACGAGGCAGAAAATGGCGTAGACATTCCAATAGGTGTCCAAGTGGATGAGACAGAGAGAAGTTCATCAAGCGACGAGGATGATACCGAAGAGGTAAATCAGCCTGAGAGACATGGTAGAGGACGACCAAAGTTGCTAAGAACTGGTCACAGTGGAAGGCCACGGAAAATCTATCAACAAGGAAGAAATATTTCGGCAGACGAACATATTGATCAACAGGATGAACTAAACTCAGCTGAGGATACATTCGAGGAGTGCGAAATTGCATTCGCAGTAGCTACAGATGATCCAGTAACCATCAAGGGAGCCCAAGGCAGTGGCGATGCTGAGAACTGGACAAGAGCTATGGAAGATGAGTTTATGGCTCAAGTTCTCAACAAGACCTGGGAAATTGTTAAGCGGCCCAAACGCCGAAAGGTGATTGGAAACAAAATGGTGTTCCAAACAAAGGATAACAGCTCTCTAGCAGGACGAAAGAAGGCGCGTTTAGTTCCAAAAGGTTATGCACAAAAACCAGGAGGACTTTCACGAAACGTATTCGCCCGTAGCGCGATTTACATCGGTTAGACTGCTAGCGGCCTTATCAGCTGAATATGACATGGAGATCCATCAAATGGATGTGGTCACAGCGTACCTCAACGGTGAACTGGACATGGATATACCAGAAAAAGTTTAACGAGTTTATGCAAAAGGTGTACTCTGGAGCTCCTATGGGATCGAATCAACAACGCCCCGACGCAGAGTATAAGAGGGCAGCAAATCAATGGCGCAAAGCTGTAACTAAGATGAGAGATCCCATGTGTCTAATAAGAAGAGCTCTATATGGACTACGCCAGTCCGGACTACAATGGTATTGTAAACTGACAACGAAGCTGCAAGAAATCGGACTAGAGGCCTGTTCGTGAAAATGATAAAAGGAAAACTTTTGATCGTCACGATTTATGTTGATGATTTGCTAATAGCATCGAATCATCCAGAATGGTTTCAGCAAACGAAGGAGCATCTTAAGCAGACTTTTAAGATGAAGGACTTTGGCGCAGTGAAGACTTGTTTGGGCATAGAATTTAACCAGAATAAAGAGCAGCAGAGCGTTTTTCTATCCCAAGAGAAGTACATCGATGCCATATTGCAAAGATTTGGCATGACAGATTGCAAGCCGGCGATGACACCTATAGAGGCAAAATCAGCATTGCGGAGCCCGGCTGAACCCCATGAGGACGAGATGGGAAAGTATCCATATCAAAAATTAATAGGTTCCTTAATGTTTCTTTCAGTAACCACTCGTCCTGACATAGCTTATGCAGTGAGTTTCTTGAGTCAGTTCAACTCAAATTACACAGCTGATCACTGGAAGGCATCGAAACGCATTTTACGTTATCTTCAAGGCACAAAGATGACCGGAATCTTGTTCAGGAAGACAGGAGATGATCTTTTTGGCGTGGTCGATGCAGATTGGGGTGGCAATTTAACGGACCGCCGCTCCTACTCTGGCCAAGCGTTTATCTTGGCTGGTGCTGCCATAAGCTGGGAGGCACGAAAGCAGCATACTGTTGCAGTGTCTAGTACGGAATCAGAATACTTGGCAATGTCTGAGGCAGTAAAGGAGGCTCTATACCTGAAGGCCCTACTAAACAGAATTGGTATAGAATGTGGATCTGTGCGTATCTTCAACGATAATCAAAGCGCACAACATCTGGTCAAAGGTTTTGGATTCCATCCTCGCACAAAACATATTGACGTGCGTCACCACTTCATTCAAGCGATGTATAAGATTGGTGATATTTCCGTGGAGTATATGCCTACGGAACTAATGGCGGCAGATGTCCTAACGAAGGGTTTAAGCGGCAAGAAACATAATGAATGTATCATTTCGTTGGGAATTAACCGTATTTAAGATTGCAACTTTGTGGGGGGTGTGTTCGATATTAGCGCCATCTGTTTGTATCAAAGTGGCAATCTGGCATCACTAGATTATTAAGGAGATCTGGCAGCGCTATCAGACCATGGGGAGTTGGCTTCGGTTCTTGGCACTGTACAGACGTGTAGTTAAGTTCTAATAAAGTTACGTACTTATGTACATATATTCGCAAACCGTAGTATTGCCTTTTCATTTATACATAGCTGCGCGACCAATATCGCGGGGTCTCTCGGAAACATATATTTTCCAACAGGTTATGGGCCCAGACCCGTATGTGTAATTGAAAAAGACAATAAGTGAATGCAAAAGCTATGCAAAATGGCAAGTGCACTCATAAAGATAGAACCGCTCAACGCGGAGAACTATGACACGTGGAAATTGCGAATGCGGGCCATTCTCGTGAAAAACGATCTATGGCAGTACGTGAACGGCTCCAAGGTATGCCCAGAGGCGGCAGCGGATCGAGCGGCGTGGCAAACACAAGATGAAAAAGCTCGAGCAGACATTTTGCTGTCTATCAGTACAGCAGAATTGGGTCTGATTGAAAGCTGTGGATCAGCAAGAGATTATTGGTTGAAATTGGAGGAAACATTTCAATCCAAGGGGCCTGTGCGAAAGGCCAGTTTACTCAAAAAGAGTGGCGCTATCCCGTATGTGTGAGGGTAGTGATGCGCGTCATCATATAAATGACTTCTTCGACGCGGTTAAAAAATTAAAGGAAATAGGGGTAACTATAGGCGACGACTTACTCGCCATTCTCTTATTGTATAGTTTACCGGATACCTATGAGACTTTCCGATGCGCAAAAGAAACACGTGACGAATTGCCCAGCCCTGATATTTTGCGTGTGAAGATATTGGAAGAGTCAGAAGCGCGCCAAGCCAAGAAAGCGCGCGAAGAGCAGAGTGCGTTATACGTCAACCGCCGCAAAGGCAACGACAGAGAGGGAAGCACGAAAAGAGACACACGAAAATGTTTTGCGTGTGACAAGATCGGACATTTCGCTCGCAACTGTCCAACTAAAGCGAGACAGCATGCAAGGAAAGAGAGAGAAGAGTCAAAAGAGAGCAAAAGACAAATGAAGAACGAAGCAATCAACATTGCAGAGTGTGCGTACAATGCGGAGAGAAAAAGTAACTTGTGGTGTCTAGACAGTGGCTGTACCGCACATATGAGTTCAAACAAAAATGCATTTGATCAAGTACAAGGTATTGATAAGACACTGCATTTGGCCAACAACAACACCGCAGAGGTGAAAGGAGTCGGCGAGATTAACATTGAAGTGAAAGAGAAGCAGCATACAAATGGAATTACCTTGAAAGAAGTTTTGTATGTGTCTGACCTACGACAAAATCTGCTTTCGGTATCGCGAATTACCGACAAGGGACACGATGTTCTATTTCATAAGAATGAAGCAGTTATTATGAAAAATAATAAGCAAGTTTGGTTTCGACCTCAGAGATACGGAAATTTGTATTACGTTAATGCCGAAGAACACGAATCAAATAATGTGTGTGACGAAGGAAATGAAATAGATCTATGGCATTACCGTATGGGTCATCTAAACGAGGTTGACCTGAAGTGTTTAGCCAAAGCCGGAAAGGTACATGGTATGAACATAAAGGAGAACGCAAAGCTATCGCAGTGTGAGATTTGCATAAGCGAAAAGCAGGCAGCAAATGCCTACAAGAGCTCGACGGTGAAAAGGTCAAAGCAGACATTGGAGATTGTGCACAGCGACCTATGTGGACCGATGCGTACCGAGTCTATGAGTGGATATAAGTATTTTATTACATTCACAGATGATTTTTCCCGATATTGTTCAGTTTATTTTCTCAAGCAAAAATCGGAAGTTTTCGAAATATTCAAATCATATAAATCTTTCGTTGAGAATATTACAGGTCACAAGATAAAGATGTTACAGACTGATAACGGAACGGAATATCGAAACAAGGTATTCGATGAGTATTTGAACAAGCATGGAATTAGCCGACGACTCACTGTGCCCCATACACCCCAGCAGAATGGTATAGCTGAAAGACAAAATCGTTGCCCATCATTTTGGGCAGAGGCCATTAACACGGCGTGCTATATCAGGAATAGATGTCCCACAAAAGGATTATCTGGAGAGTTGCCATATACGTATTGGACTGCAAAAGTTCCGAGTGTGAGACACATGCGTACTTTTGGCACAAAAGCATATGCACTAATCAAGGGCAAAAACAAGGGCAAGTTCGAGTCACGATCGGAGGAGTGTATATTATTGGGATATTCGTCAGAGTCGAAAGCCTATCGACTGTATCAACCAAAACGGCGTGAGATTCTAAGAAGCAATGATGTTAAATTTATGAACATTTCAGGATTCCAAAGCGAATTTCAAGAATTCTATGACGAGCCAGAAAATGGCGTAGACATTCCAATAGGTGTCCAAGTGGATGAGACGAGAAGTTCATCAAGCGCGAGGATGATACCGAAGAGGTAAATCAGCCTGAGAGACATGGTAGAGGACGACCAAAGTTGCTAAGAACTGGTCAGCGTGGAAGGCCACGGAAAATCTATCAACAAGGAAGAAATATTTCGGCAGACGAACATATTGATCAACAGGATGAACTAGACTTAGCTGAGGATACATTCGAGGAGTGCGAAATGGCATTCGCAGTAGCTACAGATGATCCAGTACCCATCAAGGAAGCCCAAGGCAGTGGCGATGCTGAGAACTGGACAAGAGCTATGGAAGATGAGTTTATGGCTCAAGTTCTCAACAAGACCTGGGAAATTGTTAAGCGGCCCAAAGGCCGAAAGGTGATTGGAAACAAAATGGTGTTCCAAACAAAGGATAACAGCTCTCTAGCAGGACGAAAGAAGGCGCGTTTAGTTCCAAAAGGTTATGCACAAAAACCAGGAGAGGACTTTCACGAAACGTATTCGCCCGTAGCGCGATTTACATCGGTTAGACTGCTAGCGGCCTTATCAGCTGAATATGACATGGAGATCCATCAAATGGATGTGGTCACAGCGTACCTCAACGGTGAACTGGAAGAGAAGGTATACATGGATATTCCAGAAAAGTTTAACGAGTTTATGCAAAAGGTGTACTCTGGAGCTCCTATGGGATCGAATCAACAACGCCCCGACGCAGAGTATAAGAGGGCAGCAAATCAATGGCGCAAAGCTGTAACTAAGATGAGAGATCCCATGTGTCTAATAAGAAGAGCTCTATATGGACTACGCCAGTCCGGACTACAATGGTATTGTAAACTGACAACGAAGCTGCAAGAAATCGGACTAGAGGCCTCAGAACAGGATCCCTGCCTGTTCGTGAAAATGATAAAAGGAAAACTTTTGATCGTCACGATTTATGTTGATGATTTGCTAATAGCATCGAATCATCGAGAATGGTTTCAGCAAACGAAGGAGCATCTTAAGCAGACTTTTAAGATGAAGGACTTTGGCGCAGTGAAGACTTGTTTGGGCATAGAATTTAACCAGAATAAAGAGCAGCAGAGCGTTTTTCTATCCCAAGAGAAGTACATCGATGCCATATTGCAAAGATTTGGCATGACAGATTGCAAGCCGGCGATGACACCTATAGAGGCAAAATCAGCATTGCGGAGCCCGGCTGAACCCAATGAGGACGAGATGGGAAAGTATCCATATCAAAAATTAATAGGTTCCTTAATGTTTCTTTCAGTAACCACTCGTCCTGACATAGCTTATGCAGTGAGTTTCTTGAGTCAGTTCAACTCAAATTACACAGCTGATCACTGGAAGGCATCGAAACGCATTTTACGTTATCTTCAAGGCACAAAGATGACCGGACTCTTGTTCAGGAAGACAGGAGATGATCTTTTTGGCGTGGTCGATGCAGATTGGGGTGGCAATTTAACGGACCGCCGCTCCTACTCTGGCCAAGCGTTTATCTTGGCTGGTGCTGCCATAAGCTGGGAGGCACGAATGCAGCGTACTGTTGCAGTGTCTAGTACGGAATCAGAATACTTGGCAATGTCTGAGGCAGTAAAGGAGGCTCTATACCTGAAGGCCCTACTAAACAGAATTGGTATAGAATGTGGATCTGTGCGTATCTTCAACGATAATCAAAGCGCACAACATCTGGTCAAAGGTTTTGGATTCCATCCTCGCACAAAACATATTGACGTGCGTCACCACTTCATTCAAGCGATGTATAAGAGTGGTGATATTTCCGTGGAGTATATGCCTACGGAACTAATGGCGGCAGATGTCCTAACGAAGGGTTTAAGCGGCAAGAAACATAATGAATGTATCATTTCGTTGGGAATTAACCGTATTTAAGATTGCAACTTTGTGGGGGTGTGTTCGATATAGCCCCTTTTTTTAACAAAGAGGACCCACAAATAAAAAGGAGAGGGGAAAAAAATAAATCCTTAGTAAATAATTTAATTGCATCACAAAAAGGTTGAGGAACTCCTATTAATCCAACTTTATTAGGACCCTTACGAATTTGAATATATCCTAATACCTTACGTTCTAACAAAGTTAAAAATGCCACTCTTACTAATACACAAATAATTAGTAATAAACTTCCAATAAATGATAAAATTAATTCTATATAAAACAAGTACTATTTGTAATAATGTTATGTTACATAAATAAATTCTAAATTTATTGCACTAATCTGCCAAAATAGTTTTATTATTAATAATATTCTTTTTTAAAATATAATTATTTTAATATTTGGTCCTTTCGTACTAAAATATTATAATTTTTTAAAGATAGAAACCAACCTGGCTTACGCCGGTTTGAACTCAGATCATGTAAGAATTTAAAAGTCGAACAGACTTAAAATTTGAACGGCTACACCCAAAATTATATCTTAATCCAACATCGAGGTCGCAATCTTTTTTATCGATAAGAACTCTCCAAAAAAATTACGCTGTTATCCCTAAAGTAACTTAAATTTTTAATCATTATTAATGGATCAATTATTCATAAATTAATGGTTTTAAAATTAAAAGTTTATTAAATTTTATTATCACCCCAATAAAATACTTTAATTTATTATAATAAAAAAAATCTTTACAATTAAAATAAACAAAATATAAAGATTTATAGGGTCTTCTCGTCTTTTAAATAAATTTTAGCTTTTTGACTAAAAAATAAAATTCTATAAAAATTTTAAATGAAACAGTTAATATTTCGTCCAACCATTCATTCCAGCCTTCAATTAAAAGACTAATGATTATGCTACCTTTGCACAGTTAGAATACTGCGGCCATTTAATAATTCAGTGGGCAGGTTAGACTTTAAATTAAATTCAAAAAGACATGTTTTTGTTAAACAGGCGAACATTATTTTTGCCGAATTCTTTATTTAAACTTATCATTAAAATTTATTTTTACAATATAATATACTAATTCTATCATTATTACTTAATTTTAATAATTAAAATTAATATTTCAATAAATAATTAAAATTTAATAAATAATTTTATTTATAAAATAAATTATAACATAATTATTAACAATTGCTAATTCTAAGCATATATTTATTAAATTTATTTATTATTTTTAAAAATTTATTTTATAGCTTATCCCATAAAATATTAAAATTATAAATTATTTTATTAAAAAATTTTTAAAATAAATTTATAATTTCTAAATTAAATTTATTTCTTGAAAAACTAGATACCTTTAAAAACGAATAACATTTCATTTCTAATATAATATTTAAAATAATTTTATCACATTAACTTTTATACTATATTAACTCTTTTAAAATCGAGAAAAATATCCATTAATATTTTTTATTTAATAAACGCTGATACACAAGGTACAATAAATTAAATTTTCTTTTATAATAAAATTTTTTCAAATTATTTCAATTTTCTTTTACAATACTATTAAACTATTATTAAAATTATTTTTTCTTTAAACAATACTAAAACTTTATATTTTATAATTATTTTTAATACTTTATAAAAAAATATAAATTATTAATAAATAAAATCTAATTCAATTTATATTGATTTGCACAAAAATCTTTTCAATGTAAATGAAATACTTTACTTAATAAGCTTTAAATTGTCATTCTAGATACACTTTCCAGTACATCTACTATGTTACGACTTATCTTACCTTAATAATAAGAGCGACGGGCGATGTGTACATATTTTAGAGCTATAATCAAATTATTTATCTTTATAATTTTACTACCAAATCCACCTTCAAAAAATTTTTTCATAATTTTATCCGTTTAAATATTTTTATTGTAACCCATTATTACTTAAATATAAGCTACACCTTGATCTGATATAAATTTTTTTAAAAATTATTGAATATTATTATTCTTATAAAATATTCTGATAACGACGGTATATAAACTGAATACAAACTTAAGTAAGGTCCATCGTGGATTATCGATTACAAAACAGGTTCCTCTGGAGAGATTAAAATACCGCCAAATTTTTTAAGTTTCAAGAACATAACTACTACTACTTTAATAAATTTACTTACATTTTAAATAATAGGGTATCTAATCCTAGTTTTTAATTAAAATTTTTTAGTTTCAATTTATTTACAAATAAATAATTTAAATTTAAAATTTCACCTAATAAATTCAATTTTATTTAATTTTATAATCATTTAACTTTTACTAAAAAAAATTTATTTGTATTATTGGTGTAACCGCGACTGCTGGCACCAATTTTGCCAATACTTTTTAATATTGCTATTTCTAAATTTCTTTAATTAATAATATTAATTACTGCGAATAAATATAATATATTTATTTTTAAAATAAATATAAATTCATACAAAAATTTACATATAAATCAAATTAATAACAAATTTTTAAGCCAAAATAAAACTTTAATATTAAAATATAATTTATAAACAAATTCATTTTATTAATATAATTTATATTAAATAAAAATAAATTATATTATAAAAATTTAAATTTATTAAAACTTTTAATAACTTTATATAATTAAATTAATAAATTAAATTATTGTATAATCAATTACTACTATTTAATTAAAATAAAAATAATTATTTTTAATCACTAAATCTGATTAATATTCCCCTAATAATACAAAAACCTTTATAAAATTATAATAAAAATCAAATTAAATAAAAATAATCATACTTTAATATTAAATTATTATTAAAATACAAAATAAAAATAATTATTTTTATTAAATTAATAATAAAATTTAGGATAATTTTTTAATAAAATTAATTTTTAATAATAATAATTATTTTAATATCAACCAAACTAAAAAAATATTTTTTTTATAATAAATTTATTAAAATAAATATATTTAAATAAATTTATTACTTTTTTTAATAAAAATTAATAAATTTTTATTAAAATAATAAAAAATAATAATAATAATAACATCAATAAAGATTTGAAATTATAGATATTTTATTATTATTAAAAAATCATCCTATTTTTTTTTTTTTTTTTATAAAAAATTTAATTTTATTAAAGAAAATTTAATAAACTTTTTATAAAAAATTTAAAAATTTTTTTTAAAAAAAACGATATACTTATTCTAGATTAATAGATATATATATATATATAAATATTTAATATATTATTATATAGCTAACATTAAAGAATAAAAAATTTCGCAATCCAAAAATTCATATATATAAATAAATTAATTCTATATATAAAGATTTATCTAATATTTATTTCATTTATATAAATATATAAATATTTAATAAAATATTATATATTTATATATTTATATATAGTTGTAATTTTACTTAACATATATATATATATAGAAAAAATTAATTATATAATAATAATTTTATATTAATTATAAAAAAATACTAAAATGTATTATTTAATTAAAAATAATTAATATTTTAATTAAGTAAAATTTCTAAAAAAAAATAGTAAACATACAAAAAAAAAAAAAAAAAAAATAAGTGTGAATCCTTTGATAATGAATTGCCTGATAAAAAGGATTACCTTGATAGGGTAAATTATGTAGGACTCTACATTCATTAATTGATTTTATTGTTTTTTTTTAAAAAGGTTTTATACCTAATAGAATTAAACTATTTCTAAAAGTTTCAAAAACTTTTGTGCATCATACACCAAAGTATAAAAAGATAAGCTAATTAAGCTACTGGGTTCATACCCCATTTATAAAGGTTATAATCCTTTTCTTTTTAATTTTTAATAATTCTTCAAAAATTTTATTTATCTCAATTATAATTATTGGAACATTAATTACAGTAACTTCTAATTCTTGGTTAGGAGCTTGAATAGGTTTAGAAATTAATTTGTTATCTTTTATCCCCCTAATAAGAGATAATAATAATTTAGTATCTACTGAAGCTTCTTTAAAATATTTTTTAACCCAAGCATTAGCATCAACAGTTTTATTATTTTCTATTATTTTATTAATATTAAAAAATAATATAAACAATGAAATTAATGAATCTTTTACATCTATAATTATAATATCAGCCTTACTAATAAAAAGAGGGGCCGCTCCTTTTCATTTTTGATTTCCTAATATAATAGACGGATTAACATGAATAAATGCTTTATTGCTAATAACTTGACAAAAAATTGCACCTTTAATATTAATTTCTTACTTAAATATTAAAAATCTTTTATTAGTTAGTGTAATTCTTTCTGTTATTGTTGGAGCTATTGGAGGATTAAATCAAACATCTTTACGAAAATTAATAGCTTTTTCTTCCATTAATCATTTAGGATGAATATTAAGTGCATTAATAATGAATAAATCAATTTGATTGACTTATTTTTCTTTTTATTTTTTTCTTTCATTTGTATTAACTTTTATATTTAATTTATTAAAATTATTTCATTTAAATCAACTATTTTCAAGATTTTTTAATAGAAAAATTTTAAAATTTACTTTATTTATAAATTTTTTATCTTTAGGAGGATTACCACCCTTTTTAGGATTTCTTCCTAAATGAATTGTAATTCAAGAATTAACTTTTTGTAATCAATATACTCAATTAATAATTATAATAATAATAACATTAATTACTTTATTTTTTTATTTACGAATTTGTTACTCAGCTTTTATACTAAATTATTATGAAAGTAACTGAATAATTAATTTTCAAACAAATGATTTTTTAATAAATTTATTTTTAATTCTTTCTTTTTTTTCTATTTTTGGTTTATTTTTAATTTCACTATTTTATTTAATACTATAAGGCTTTAAGTTAAATAAACTAATAGCCTTCAAAGCTGTAAATATAGGAATTCCTTTAAGCCTTAGTAAATATTTACTCCTTCAAAATTGCAGTTTGATGTCATTATTGACTATAAGACCAATTGATTAAGAAGAAATATTCTTATAAATAGATTTACAATCTATCGCCTAAACTTCAGCCACTTAATCGCGACAATGGTTATTCTCAACAAATCATAAGGATATTGGAACATTATATTTTATTTTTGGAGCATGAGCCGGAATAGTGGGAACATCTTTAAGAATTTTAATTCGAGCTGAACTTGGACATCCTGGAGCATTAATTGGTGACGATCAAATTTATAACGTAATTGTTACAGCTCACGCTTTTATTATAATTTTTTTCATAGTAATACCTATTATAATTGGTGGCTTTGGAAATTGATTAGTACCTCTAATATTAGGAGCACCTGATATAGCTTTTCCTCGAATAAATAATATAAGTTTTTGACTTCTTCCTCCTGCTTTATCTCTTTTATTAGTCAGAAGTATAGTTGAAAATGGAGCTGGAACAGGTTGAACAGTTTACCCACCTTTATCAGCAGGAATTGCTCATGGAGGAGCTTCAGTTGATTTAGCTATTTTCTCTTTACATTTAGCCGGAATTTCTTCAATTTTAGGAGCTGTAAATTTTATTACTACAGTAATTAATATACGATCTACAGGAATTACTCTTGATCGAATACCTTTATTTGTTTGATCAGTTGTTATTACAGCTTTATTATTATTATTATCTTTACCAGTTTTAGCAGGAGCTATTACTATATTATTAACAGATCGGAACTTAAATACTTCTTTTTTTGACCCTGCTGGAGGGGGAGACCCTATTTTATACCAACATTTATTTTGATTTTTTGGTCACCCAGAAGTTTATATTTTAATTTTACCTGGATTTGGGATAATTTCTCACATTATTAGTCAAGAATCTGGTAAAAAGGAAACATTTGGATCTTTAGGAATAATTTACGCTATACTAGCAATTGGCTTATTAGGATTTATTGTATGAGCTCATCATATATTTACTGTAGGAATAGACGTAGATACTCGAGCTTATTTTACATCTGCAACTATAATTATTGCTGTTCCAACTGGAATTAAAATTTTTAGTTGATTAGCCACATTACATGGAACTCAATTATCTTATTCCCCTGCAATTCTTTGAGCCTTAGGATTTGTATTTTTATTCACTGTAGGAGGATTAACTGGAGTAGTTTTAGCTAATTCTTCAGTTGATATTATTTTACATGATACTTATTATGTAGTTGCTCATTTTCACTATGTTTTATCAATAGGAGCTGTATTTGCTATTATAGCAGGATTTATCCACTGATACCCTTTATTTACAGGATTAACTTTAAATGCTAAATGATTAAAAAGTCAATTTATTATTATATTTATTGGAGTAAATTTAACATTTTTTCCTCAACATTTCTTAGGATTAGCAGGAATGCCTCGACGATATTCTGATTATCCAGATGCTTACACTACATGAAATATTGTATCTACAATCGGTTCTTCAATTTCATTATTAGGAATTTTATTTTTCTTTTTTATTATTTGAGAAAGCTTAGTATCTCAACGACAAGTAATTTATCCAATTCAATTAAATTCTTCTATTGAATGATACCAAAATACTCCACCTGCTGAACATAGTTATTCTGAATTACCATTATTAACTAATTAATTTCTAATATGGCAGATTAGTGCAATGGATTTAAGCTCCATATATAAAGTATTTTACTTTTATTAGAAACAAATGTCTACATGAGCTAATTTAGGTTTACAAGATAGAGCATTTGTTGATGTAATTTGATTATTCCTCCTCCTTTCTTTATATTACAATTTACTGATGAGGATAATTAATTTATTATAATCTATATAGTATAAAAGTATATTTGACTTTCAATCATAAGGTCTATTAATAATAGTATAGATAATTTTTTTCAATTATTTTTATTGGTTCTGTAATTTTCAGTATTTTAATAGTTGTAATACGTTTAGCTTCTATTCTTTCCAAAAAAACTTAAGTGGATCGAGAAAAAAGATCACCTTTTGAATATGGATTTGACCCTAAATCCTCATCTCGACACTATCTTTTTCTTTACGATTTTTTTAAATTACAATTTTTTTTTAATTTTTGATGTAGAAATTGCCTTAATTTTACACATAATTGTTATTTTAAAATTTTCTAATTTATAAATTTGAAGAATTACTTCAATTATTTTTATTTTAATTTTATTAATTGGATTATACCATGAATGAAATCAAGGGATATTAAATTGATCAAATTAATATACATTTCAGCATATCGAAAGCATATCAAAGTAATATGAGTTAACTACTCCCCTCTAAAATTCGACAGTCCTCGGTCGCCTTACGATTTGCTGACATCAGGTCTGACGGTCTGGTTGGGTCCTTAGATGATCCAAGGGAGGCTAGGCCGCCGACGATGCCGATTAAAGTCAATCCGGACAGCCGTGCCGCGGGTTACATCTTGTCGACAATTCTTCTTGAAGTTAAAGACGTGCCTAAGATTCCCCGTTGACAGCTGTGGAAAGTATGACGAACGGTGTTGCTTGACCGTTGTTCGTGCTTATAAATTTCGGGTTGTTACGATGCAGATGCCGAACATATCTTGTCGCTGATTCCAGGATGAGTTAGTTCTTGGTATAACTGGACTGCCTGGAGGTCACCTTGACAGCCACTAGTTGGTTGGATTTGGCCTTGGTATGAGCTGCATCGCCTGGTCCTAACTGGATAGATGAGTGCTTGGACATCAGCTTGCATGATTTGGTGGTGTTTAGTTCCGGTGAACCGTGAGAGCCAGGGTTACTCGTCGGTGTCGACGACTCTGCGAATTGGACTTGCTTGACCATGCCATTACGTATGTCGAGGGATTTTAAAACCTTTCTGGAACACATTTTGACTCGAGGACATTATTAGTAATGGAACAATAATTGCGTTTGGAATCTTAATACTAGACATTGTTATATTTTGATCTATCTCCCTGTGAGTTGGATAGTTGGAAGTCATTCTTATCTAAGTAGCCCAAAATTGTGGCAATTACAATTCGCCTTTTTTTTTTTAATTCTTGCGATTTTATATAGGTTGTTAAATTCATTTATTGACAACAAAATCTCGGATGTTGTGCTGCTTTCATACTGTTTTTTCATTCACTTCGGCAATTTGTTATTTTTGTTACAATTCATAAAGATCGAGTGTTGCTCATTTATTTATTGGACATATGTGTTAATAATAATTTTCGTATTGTTGAATTAAGATAGAGTGTCGACTAAAACTAATGAAAATGCTTAAAAAAAGCTTAAATATTTAAGCCATGAAAAAGAAATGTACTGCTTTCCATTTGGGACTCTATCTGAGGTTGTCTTTGTGCACCATCCTCCCCTTTATAAGAAGGCATGTCCCCATGTCTGCCTCAACGGTTTCTTCAACATACAAAGGTGATAACTTGTTACCTAATCTCCTGTTGACTTTTACGAAAACCTTGTCCCCGACTTTCCAAACCCTGCTTTGCCTATTTCTGTTGACCCTTTCGCGCTGTGTCACCTGTGCCTTGTTTATCATACCCCTAACACCTTTACTAGCTTCCGATGAAGGACAAAAAATCTGGGACGGTGTTTTTTGTGTTACCGAATGAATTGTATAATTATACTCTACTGTGGCTAACAAAACCAAATCGATAGTGTCGACATTTCCCCTTTGAAGCGTAATACATCTAGCGATTTCAGCGATCGTGCTGTGGAATCGCTCCACTTGGCCGTTGGATGAGCTGTGCATCGGCGGCGTGTTAGCTATCTCTACGCCGAAATTGTTTTGTAGAAGTGTTTTGATGGTCATAGAATTTAATGAGGGTTCATTGTCGCAATAGATAGTTTTTGCTTTAGGGAAGAGACTCATCAACTGAAACAGGGGGGCTTTCAAATCCTCAATAGTGCGCGAGACAATAGGCTGCACGACAGCAAACTTGGAAAATTTGTCGACACAGGTTAAAAAGTATTTCTTATTAGTGGAAAAAATGTCAACGTGCAACATTTCGCCAACATGGCCTGGAATAGGTGTACTGCCGAGTTCCTGTCTCTTTGGGTGTCTTTTTATACTTAGCAATTGAGCAAATTTTACAATTGGTGACAACTTCGTTAGCGATTTGCGTCATTTTAGGTAAATAATAATCGGACATGATCTGTTTTACATTTTCTTGTGCGGCCCTGTGAGCGCGGTTATGCTCTGTTATGACGATCTCCCTGCTCTCGTTGCTTTCAAAAATGTCAGCAACGATCTGTTTACAATAATACAATTTTGTGGCAGGAAAATCTTTAACCAACTCGTGCTGGACGCGAGCCAAGGTAGGCAAATCACAATGGATTGCGTTTACTACGTTAGGATTAATAGCGGCTTTTGCCTCTTCGAGGAGGGTTTCGTTGTTCGAAAAATTGATGATGTGTCTGATTTTCTGACCGAATAGAATAAATTGCCTTTTTAGCGGGAAGCGCGCTTGCTCTAAAATTAATTGGTTTCTATAGCAATTTACAGGCTTGTCTGATGAAGTAATTGTGTAAGACAGCGACGCCTCGCTATGAATGGTACCCACGTCAGACTCACAGTCAGTGCATTAATATTTTGTCGCGACAGCGCGTCTGCAACGAAATTTTCCCGTTTCATCGATACGGGCCTTCCAGCGCTTGATTTTTGCATTAGGATTGCTATCAGATACCGCAAAGGTTAGCGGCTGGTGGTCGGTAAACACGTTGATGTCTTTTACCCCGTAAAGGTACTGCCGCAATTTGCTCAAGGACCAAACAATGGCTAGAAGCTCCCGCTGGTTTGTTGCGTAGTTTATTTCGCACGGCTTGAGCGTTCTGGAAATCATTGTAACGGGACGACCGTTCTGAGACAAGACTGCGCCTATGCCATCGGCAGATGCGTCAGTTGTCAAGTCGAAGGGTTTCTTGTAATCAGGGTGCATCAAGGTAACGTCTTCGGACGCCAGAATGTTCTTTAATTGTTTAATTGTGAGTGAGATTGTACTTCATTGAACTGTATAGGGACGCCTTTTTGATTTGTATTTACTAATTGACCCATTTTTTCCCTTCAGGATGTTTGAGATCGGTCTTGCTATTGAGGCGAAGTCTTTTATAAAACATCTGTAATAACTTGAGAGGCCTAAGAATGATCTGACACCGAATAGAGTTCTCGGCTCGGGGTATTCTGTTATGGTTCTGATTTTTTCGGGGTCTGTTCTCGCGCCCTCGCTAGTGACGATAAACCCAAGGTACTCGACGCTTGTCCTAAAAAACTGAGCTTTTTCTTGGGCCACACGCATGTTCGCTTCAAATAGCCGGTTTAAAGCCCAATCTACATGTTTAATGTGAGCCGTCTCGGATTCTGAAAAAATAATGACATCATCAACATAAACATAACAAGTTTTGCCAATTTGTTCTCTTAAGACGTCGTCAATAGTTCGCTGAAAAATACTGCCTGCACTTTTCAGCCCGAATGGAAGCCGACAGAACTCAAATTTGCCCCCATTAACAGAGAATGCTATCTTTTCGCGGTCTCTTTCAGCCAAAGTTATTTGGTGATAACCCGACTTTAAATCGAGAGTTGTAAAAAATTTAGACTTCCCCAAATTTGCTAATATCATATGAATGCTGGGCATGGGATAGGTATCCGAAATAGTTTTTTCATTAAGCTTTCTAAAATCTATAACTAGTCGTTTTTTCCTGTTTCCCTTTTCGTCAGTGCCTTTTTTGGTCACTACCCAAATCGGGTTGTTATACGGGGATCTAGACTTTCTTATGATGTCATTTTTTAATAGGTCGTTTACCTCTGCGGCTACAAACTCTGCAACACCCATGGGATACGGATAGAGTTTTGAGAAAATATGATTATCTGTCGTGGTTCTAATGGTGGCAACGACAGCGGTGTTGTAGGGGAGTTTATCGTTTGAGCTCGCGAATGCTGCGGCCCTAGATTCCAACATTTTAATAAATTCGTTTTTATATTGGGGTGATATTTGCTCGCCAACTGCGTTAGTAAAATTCACACTCGGACATTTAGCATAAAGAAGCAGATCTGATTCTGAGCCGACTGTAATTCTATTCGACTTTAGGTCTAATGTGGCATTTGCCTGTTTCAACAGATCGAGGCCGATGATTCCGTCGAAGTTTGACAGATCCGGTAAAACAAAAAAGGTTGAATTTATTCCATATATGTAAATTTTGCACTTTTTGGTCTATTACGGTTGAGCCGTGAATGGACGTAACGGAAAAGGGTTTCTCAACCGGGCTAACACCTTTTAGCCAAGATAGGGGCTTAACATAGTTCTTAGCAGCCCTGGTGTCTATTAAAAACCTTAAATTGCCGCCTGCTACCTTTTTTTGCACGAACGGGAGAAGGGATCTTCCCTTCAAAACATTGACATTGTCTGTGTCTACTTCGAATTCGGAATCGTTTTCGGTTGCATACTCAATGTCGCCTTGACAGTCGGTGGCAGCAGCGCTGCCATTCGCGATGCAATCGTAGTTTCCACTCGTGCCACTTTTTTGAATCAAATTATTGATCCCTTGCGCCGCTTGACCCGAAATGCGTTCGGACGAGTTTTTCAGCTTTCCGCTTTGATATCCAGATCTGAAGGAGTCCGCCCGACTCCGATAGGCTGTCGGTTGCCTTAGCCTGGACGAGGATGGATCGATATCCATTGGTTCTGGGGCCTGGTGTGTGGTTTCTTTATTACACAACCTTTGTTTGGCGGATCTATTTTGTTGGGGCTTCCTGTTTTGATAGTGTGGACTATTCCCCTGATGGCCACTTTGGGACTTACTACACCAAAAATCGGCCTGGCGGTTGTCTTGGGATTTTTGAATTGAAAAATTTTTGTTTTTATCTCCCATGGTTTTCGCGTAATTAGCAGCGAGCACGCTTCTATCCTCGCTAATCTCGGCGGCCTGCGCCAATGCTAAAGCTTTTGGTAAGTCCGTTGGCCGAGAAGGAAACACGGCTAATCTTAAAGATTTTTTTAGGCCCGATATAAAAGCTTCTAATGCTTCTTCCCTAGCCCTTTGATTGAGGATCGCCGCTGCGGCTTCCTCATTGCTCATTATATTCTTATTTGTTAAAAGAGCCAACGTTCTTTCTACCTCATCGTAATATTCTAGCAAGGTACGATCGCCTTGCCGGACAGTGGCAAGCTTATGCTGTATGACTCCCCTTGGTGTCTGGTCAGCGTAAGTAAAGTCAAGTCTCGCTATTATTGCTCTGAAATTAAAGACTGTATTAAATGAAGCGAGGGTGTGGTTTGCCGCCCCTCTTATTTTGTTTCTAATTATTGCTATCGCGGCCTGCCGCCAAGCGACATATTCTTCTTGGCATCCGTTAAACTCGGGCAGAGATTTAACAATATCAAGCAGCTCATCACACTGCTTTTCCGGGTCTATTATTATTTTTCTATACTGTTCGACTTGTGGAGCACTAACCTTTAGCAAATCTATTTCCTCTCTTAGGGCGTTAAGTTTACTTTCAAACTGTGCAGATAAAACAGCTGCCTGATGCTCCAACGCACCGTGAATGACCGCTCGGACCGTTTCATCACTCATTGTTAACGCAAAATCTGCGGACTGACAAATAGTCTGGGTTACTTTTAGGCCCTCAATATCCTTAATCAAATTCTGCAATTCAAGGTCTTCACTACAGCACTCTAGATTTCCAATGATACTCATTAACACACAGTCACTCAAAATCACTAAAATTTTGATTTTTATTTAAATTTCGATTCTTATTTGAGACACCGGCACGTTCGAAAGTGAACAAAACACAGCAGAAAATATAGCGCAAAAGAGAATCAGAAAAAACAAATTTAACGTTTTCTCAAAAAAACAACAACAAATTGTGCATTAATTGCTTACCCTCTCGTTGATTTCATTATATGTTTCTAATGTTTCACATTTTTTTTATATTAACATTCATTGTATGTTTCTAACGTTTCATATATGTATGTATTTTTTTATTAACAAAAACTTCTAACATTCCATTCCATTCTAACTCACTTACATGAATCTGGTTGAAGTATTGGGTTGATTTAGTTGGGCGCCAGTTAATAAGTTCAGGTTCGATGAATTCAATTTATTAATCATTTATAATATTAATTAATACGGGTCAATGTTGTGTTGCGATATGATTGTGTTCCATGTTCCTCTATAAAAAAGAATGTCTTGAGCCAGTTAGAAATAGTCAGCAAGAGCCCAAAAGAAGTGGTAGCGGCATACAATATACTATCAATAATGCCAACTGCCCAAACATGCATTTGGCATGTTTCCACATAGCAACGTGTTAAATGGCTTGTGCTCACATTTCAGCATATCGAAAGCATATCAAAGTAATATGAGTTAACTTATATACATATAGGGTTGTGGTTAATTATAACATGGCACGCCGTTACTTTGGAATTTTTATTCCAAAAAAACCCTTTTCTATATGGTACAATATACCGCATATGAAATAACAGGTCGTGATATTAGTTTGGTAAGGGCGAAGCTCTTACACTAATTTTTCATAGCGCCTAAGGGTATGCACAAAAAGGTGGTCTTCGGTGTTGTAGGCTTTACCAACTTTTTTCGCTTCATTTGGTTGCTGTAATTCAGAACTAATTCTAGCGTTGAAGACATGGTATGGCTATTGCAATTCCGAAGTTCTTTAGCAAAGTCTGCTGATGATAAAACTTGGTAGTTCTTGAAATAGCTATACAGACAACCTGCTCACCTTTTTGTGTTGCCTTTTGAAATAATCTTCTTTTGTAAGATTGACCTCAAGCCGGCTAAATTGCAAGGTTCGATTTAAATTTATTTTTACTGTGATTTCTTTTTTTATTGATAAAACTCCTATTTCATTTTTTTCCTAAATAATGAAATAGAATCAATTTTTAATTTGAATTCATATATTTTAGAAAATTCTTTATCATTAAATAAACTTTATAATTTTCCAACTAATTTTATTACAATTTTATTAATAAATTATTTGTTAATTACTTTAATTGTTGTAGTAAAAATTACAAAATTTTTTAAGGGACCACTTCGAATAATAAATTAGTGAATAAACCTTTACAATCTTCTCACCCTCTTTTTAAAATTGCAAACAATGCAATGATTTACCTGCTTCTATTAATATTTCAGCCTGATGAAATTTTGATTCATTATTAGGATTATGTTTAATTATTCAAGTTCTTACAGGATTATTTTTAGCAAAGCATTACACAGCAGACGTTAATTTAGCTTTTTACAGAGTTAATCATATTTGTCGAGATGTTAATAAATTGATTAAATGATTATTACGAACACTACATGCTAATGGAGCATCATTTTTTTTTATTTGTATTTATTTACATGTAGATCGAGGAATATATTATGGATCTTATTTATTTACTCCTACATGAATAATTGTAGTTATTATTTTATTTTTAGTAATAGGAACAGCTTTTATAGGGTATGTATTACCTTGAGGACAAATATATTTTTGAGGAGCAACAGATATTACTAATTTATTATCAGCTATTCCTTACTTAGGACTAGGTTTAGTACAATGAGTATGAGGAGGATTTGCTATAGACAATGCAACTTTAACTCGATTTTTTACTTTCCATTTTGTTTTACCATTTATTGTTTTAGCTATAGTAATAATTCATTTATTATTTTTACACCAAACAGGATCAAGAAATCCTATTGGATTAAATTCTAATATTGATAAAATTCCTTTCCACCCATATTTTACATTTAAGGATATCGTATGATTTATTATTATAATTGCTATATTAATTTCATTAGTTTTAATTAATCCATATTTATTAGGAGATCCAGATAATTTTATTCCTGCTGATCCTTTAGTTACACCAGTTCATATTCAACCTGAATGATATTTTTTATTTGCTTACGCCATTTTACGATCTATTCCTAATAAATTAGGAGGAGTAATCGCTCTTGTTTTATCAATTGCAATTTTAATAATTCTACCTTTTTATAATTTAAGAAAATTTCGAGGAATTCATTTTTATCCTATTAATCAAATTTTATTTTGAATTATAGTAGTAACAGTAATTTTATTAACATGAATTGGAGCTCGACCAGTAGAAGAACCTTACGTATTACTTGGACAAATTTGAACAGTTATTTATTTTTAATATTATATTATCAATCCTTTAATTAATAAATGATGAGATAATTTATTAAATTAAGTTAATGAGCTTGAATAAGCATATGTTTGAAAAACATAAGATAGAAATTTTATTTTCTATTAACTTTACTAAAACAAATTCCCTATAATAAAGAAAATAATAAAATTTTAAACCCAATATAAAATAATAAATAATTTAAAGAAAAAGATAAAAAACACTTTCAAGATAAATACATTAATTTATCATAACGAAATCGAGGTAAAGTTCCTCGAGCTCAAATAAACACAAATAAATATTAATTTTACATGAAATAAATTAAATACATCACACCCTAAAAAAATTACTCTAAATAATATACTTATAAATAAAATTCTAGAATATTCAGCTTAAAAAAATTAAAGCAAACCCTCCTCTTCTATATTCTACATTAAACCCAGAAACTAATTCAGATTCTCCTTCCGGAAAATCAAATGGAGTTCGATTAGTTTCTGCTAAAGTAATTGTTAACCAAAAAGCTATAGGAAATAAAATAAATAAAAATCATATATAAATTTGATAATAATAAAAATATAAAATATTATATCTTCCAATTAAAAATACAAAAGATAATAAAATGAAAGCTAAACTAACTTCATAAGAAATTGTTTGAGCAACAGCTCGTAATCCTCCTAATAAAGCATAATTTGAATTAGACGATCAACCAGCTACTATCACAGTATAAACACCTAATCTAGTACAACATAAAAAAAATAAACCTCCTAAATTAAAAAGAATATAATTTAACAAAAAAAGGTATACATATCCACACAAATAAAGATCGAAATAAAAAAAAAATAGGAGAAATATAATATCTTAAATAATTTGATAATAAAGGATAAGTGTTCGATATTAGCGCCATCTGTTTGTATCAAAGTGGCAATCTGGCATCACTAGATTATTAAGGAGATCTGGCAGCGCTATCAGACCATGTGGAGTTGGTTTCGGTTCTTGGCACTGTACAGACGTGTAGTTAAGTTCTAATAAAGTTACGTACTTATGTACATATATTCGCAAACCGTAGTATTGCCTTTTCATTTATACATAGCTGCGCGACCAATATCGCGGGTCTCTCGGAAACATATATTTTCCAACAGGTTATGGGCCCAGACCCGTATGTGTAATTGAAAAAGACAATAAGTGAATGCAAATGCTGTGCAAAATGGCAAGTGCACTCATAAAGATAGAACCGCTCAACGCGGAGAACTATGATACGTGGAAATTGCGAATGCGGGCCATTCTCGTGAAAAACGAGAAGAGAGATTATTGGTTGAAATTGGAGGAAACATTTCAATCCAAGGGGCCTGAGCGAAAGGCCAGTTTACTCAAAAGAGTGGCGCGCGAAGAGCAGAGTGCGTTATACGTCAACCGCCGCAAAGGCAACGACAGAGAGGGAAGCACGAAAAGAGACACACGAAAATGTTTTGCGTGTGACAAGATCGGACATTTCGCTCGCAACTGTCCAACTAAAGCGAGACAGCATGCAAGGGAAGAGAGAGAAGAGTCAAAAGAGAGCAAAAGACAAATGAAGAACGAAGCAATCAACATTGCAGAGTGTGCGTACAATGCGGAGAGAAAAAGTAACTTGTGGTGTCTAGACAGTGGCTGTACCGCACAAGGTATTGATAAGACACTGCATTTGGCCAACAACAACACCGCAGAGGTAAAAGGAGTCGGCGAGATTAACATTCAAGTGAAAGAGAAGCAGCATACAAATGGAATTACCTTGAAAAAATTTTTTATGTGTCTGACCTACGACAAAATCTGCTTTCGGTATCGCGAATTACCGACAAGGGACACGACGTTCTATTTCGTAAGAATGAAGCAGTTATTATGAAAAATAATAAGCAAGTTTGGTTTCGACCTCAGAGATACGGAAATTTGTATTACGTTAATGCCGAAGAACACGAATCAAATAATGTGTGTGACGAAGGAAATGAAATAGATCTATGGCATTACCGTATGGGTCATCTAAACGAGGTTGACCTGAAGTGTTTAGCCAAAGCCGGAAAGGTACATGGTATGAACATAAAGGAGAACGCAAAGCTATCGCAGTGTGAGATTTGCATAAGCGAAAAGCAGGCAGCAAATGCCTACAAGAGCTCGACGGTGAAAAGGTCAAAGCAGACATTGGAGATTGTGCACAGCGACCTATGTGGACCGATGCGTACCGAGTCTATGAGTGGATATAAGTATTTTATTACATTCACAGATGATTTTTCCCGATATTGTTCAGTTTATTTTCTCAAGCAAAAATCGGAAGTTTTCGAAATATTCAAATCATATAAATCTTTCGTTGAGAATATTACAGGTCACAAGATAAAGATGTTACAGACTGATAACGGAACGGAATATCGAAACAAGGTATTCGATGAGTATTTGAACAAGCATGGAATTAGCCGACGACTCACTGTGCCCCATACACCCCAGCAGAATGGTATAGCTGAAAGACAATGCCCATCATTTTGGGCAGAGGCCATTAACACGGCGTGCTATATCAGGAATAGATGTCCCACAAAAGGATTATCTGGAGAGTTGCCATATACGTATTGGACTGCAAAAGTTCCGAGTGTGAGACACATGCGTACTTTTGGCACAAAAGCATATGCACTAATCAAGGGCAAAAACAAGGGCAAGTTCGAGTCACGATCGGAGGAGTGTATATTATTGGGATATTCGTCAGAGTCGAAAGCCTATCGACTGTATCAACCAAAACGGCGTGAGATTCTAAGAAGCAATGATGTTAAATTTATGAACATTTCAGGATTCCAAAGCGAATTTCAAGAATTCTATGACGAGCCAGAAAATGGCGTAGACATTCCAATAGGTGTCCAAGTGGATGAGACAGAGAGAAGTTCATCAAGCGACGAGGATGATACCGAAGAGGTAAATCAGCCTGAGAGACATGGTAGAGGACGACCAAAGTTGCTAAGAACTGGTCAGCGTGGAAGGCCACGGAAAATCTATCAACAAGGAAGAAATATTTCGGCAGACGAACATATTGATCAACAGGATGAACTAGACTTAGCTGAGGATACATTCGAGGAGTGCGAAATTGCATTCGCAGTAGCTACAGATGATCCAGTAACCATCAAGGAAGCCCAAGGCAGTGGCGATGCTGAGAACTGGACAAGAGCTATGGAAGATGAGTTTATGGCTCAAGTTCTCAACAAGACCTGGGAAATTGTTAAGCGGCCCAAAGGCCGAAAGGTGATTGGAAACAAAATGGTGTTCCAAACAAAGGATAACAGCTCTCTAGCAGGACGAAAGAAGGCGCGTTTAGTTCCAAAAGGTTATGCACAAAAACCAGGAGAGGACTTTCACGAAACGTATTCGCCCGTAGCGCGATTTACATCGGTTAGACTGCTAGCGGCCTTATCAGCTGAATATGACATGGAGATCCATCAAATGGATGTGGTCACAGCGTACCTCAACGGTGAACTGGAAGAGAAGGTATACATGGATATTCCAGAAAAGTTTAACGAGTTTATGCAAAGGTGTACTCTGGAGCTCCTATGGGATCGAATCAACAACGCCCCGACGCAGAGTATAAGAGGGCAGCAAATCAATGGCGCAAAGCTGTAACTAAGATGAGAGATCCCATGTGTCTAATAAGAAGAGGCTCTATATGGACTACGCCAGTCCGGACTACAATGGTATTGTAAACTGACAACGAAGCTGCAAGAAATCGGACTAGAGGCCTCAGAACAGGATCCCTGCCTGTTCGTGAAAATGATAAAAGGAAAACTTTTTGATCGTCACGATTTATGTTGATGATTTGCTAATAGCATCGAATCATCCAGAATGGTTTCAGCAAACGAAGGAGCATCTTAAGCAGACTTTTTAAGATGAAGGACTTTGGCGCAGTGAAGACTTGTTTGGGCATAGAATTTAACCAGAATAAAGAGCAGCAGAGCGTTTTTCTATCCCAAGAGAAGTACATCGATGCCATATTGCAAAGATTTGGCATGACAGATTGCAAGCCGGCGATGACACCTATAGAGGCAAAATCAGCATTGCGGAGCCCGGCTGAACCCAATGAGGACGAGATGGGAAAGTATCCATATCAAAAATTAATAGGTTCCTTAATGTTTCTTTCAGTAACCACTCGTCCTGACATAGCTTATGCAGTGAGTTTCTTGAGTCAGTTCAACTCCAAATTACACAGCTGATCACTGGAAGGCATCGAAACGCATTTTACGTTATCTTCAAGGCACAAAGATGACCGGAATCTTGTTCAGGAAGACAGGAGATGATCTTTTTGGCGTGGTCGATGCAGATTGGGGTGGCAATTTAACGGACCGCCGCTCCTACTCTGGCCAAGCGTTTATCTTGGCTGGTGCTGCCATAAGCTGGGAGGCACGAAAGCAGCATACTGTTGCAGTGTCTAGTACGGAATCAGAATACTTGGCAATGTCTGAGGCAGTAAAGGAGGCTCTATACCTGAAGGCCCTACTAAACAGAATTGGTATAGAATGTGGATCTGTGCGTATCTTCAACGATAATCAAAGCGCACAACATCTGGTCAAAGGTTTTGGATTCCATCCTCGCACAAAACATATTGACGTGCGTCACCACTTCATTCAAGCGATGTATAAGATTGGTGATATTTCCGTGGAGTATATGCCTACGGAACTAATGGCGGCAGATGTCCTAACGAAGGGTTTAAGCGGCAAGAAACATAATGAATGTATCATTTCGTTGGGAATTAACCGTATTTAAGATTGCAACTTTGTGGGGGTGTGTTCGATATTAGCGCCATCTGTTTGTATCAAAGTGGCAATCTGGCATCACTAGATTATTAAGGAGATCTGGCAGCGCTATCAGACCATGGGGAGTTGGCTTCGGTTCTTGGCACTGTACAGACGTGTAGTTAAGTTTTAATAAAGTTACGTACTTATGTATATTCGCAAACCGTAGTATTGCCTTTTCATTTATACATAGCTGCGCGACCAATAACGCGGGGTCTCTCGGAAACATATATTTTCCAACAATAAGTCTGTTCCTTAGTAAATAATTTAATTGCATCACAAAAAGGTTGAGGAACTCCTATTAATCCAACTCTATTAGGACCCTTACGAATTTGAATATATCCTAATACCTTACGTTCTAACAAAGTTAAAAATGCTACTCTTACTAATACACAAATAATTAGTAATAAACTTCCAATAAACGATAAAATTAATTCTATATAAAACAAGTACTATTTGTAATAATATTACATAAATAAATTCTAAATTTATTGCACTAATCTGCCAAAATAGTTTTATTATTAATAATATTCTTTTTTAAAATATAATTATTTTAATATTTGGTCTTTTCGTACTAAAATATTACAATTTTTTAGAGATAGAAACCAACCTGGCTTACGCCGGTTTGAACTCAGATCATGTAAGAATTTAAAAGTCGCACGGACTTAAAATTTGAACGGCCACACCCAAAATTATATCTTAATCCAACATCGAGGTCGCAATCTTTTTTTATCGATAAGAACTCTCCAAAAAAATTACGCTGTTATCCCTAAAGTAACTTAAATTTTTAATCATTATTAATGGATCAATTATTCATAAATTAATGGTTTTAAAATTAAAAGTTTATTAAATTTTATTATCACCCCAATAAAATACTTTAATTTATTATAATAAAAAAATCTTTACAATTAAAATAAACAAAGTATAAAGATTTATAGGGTCTTCTCGTCTTTTAAATAAATTTTAGCTTTTTGACTAAAAAATAAAATTCTATAAAAATTTTAAATGAAACAGTTAATATTTCGTCGAACCATTCATTCCAGCCTTCAATTAAAAGACTAATGATTATGCTACCTTTGCACAGAATACTTGCTTTAATTTTTTTAAGCTGAATATTCTAGAATTTTATTTATAAGTATATTATTTAGAGTAATTTTTTAAATTTTAAATTAATATTTATTTCCTTTGTGTTTATTTGAGCTCGAGGAACTTTACTTTACTATTTAGCTTGAAAGTGTTTTTATCTTTTTCTTTAAATTATTTATTATTTTATATTGGGTTTAAAATTTTATTATTTTTCTTTATTATAGGGAATTTGTTTTAGTAAAGTTAATAGAAAATAAAATTTCTATCTTATGTTTTCAAAACATATGCTTATTCAAGCTCATTAACTTAATTTAATAAATTATCTCATCATTTATTAATTAAAGGATTGATAATATAATATTAAAAATAAATAACTGTTCAAATTTGTCCAAGTAATACGTAAGATTCTTCTACTGGTCGAGCTCCAATTCATGTTAATAAAATTACTGTTACTACTATAATTCAAAATAAAATTTGATTAATAGGATAAAAATGAATTCCTCGAAATTTTCTTAAATTATAAAAAGGTAGAATTATTAAAATTGCAATTGATAAAACAAGAGCGATTACTCCTCCTAATTTATTAGGAATAGATCGTAAAATGGCGTAAGCAAATAAAAAATATCATTCAGGTTGAATATGAACTGGTGTAACTAAAGGATCAGCAGGAATAAAATTATCTGGATCTCCTAATAAATATGGATTAATTAAAACTAATGAAATTAATATAGCAATTATAATAATAAATCCTACGATATCCTTAAATGTCAAAAATATGGGTGGAAAGGAATTTTATCAATATTAGAATTTAATCCAATAGGATTTCTTGATCCTGTTTGGTGTAAAAATAATAAATGAATTATTACTATAGCTAAAACAATAAATGGTAAAACAAAATGGAAAGTAAAAAATCGAGTTAAAGTTGCATTGTCTACAGCAAATCCTCCTCATACTCATTGTACTAAATCTAGTCCTAAGTAAGGAATAGCTTATAATAAATTAGTAATAACTGTTGCTCCTCAAAAATATATTTGTCCTCAAGGTAATACACACCCTATAAAAGCTGTTCCTATGACTAAAAATAAAATAATAACTACAATTATTCATGTAGGAGTAAATAAATAAGATCCATAATATATTCCTCGATCTACATGTAAATAAATACAAATAAAAAAAAAATGATGCTACATTAGCATGTAGTGTTCGTAATAATCATCCATAATTAACATCTCGACAAATATGATTAACTCTGTAAAAAGCTAAATTAACGTCTGCTGTGTAATGCATTGCTAAAAATAATCCTGTAAGAACTTGAATAATTAAACATAATCCTAATAATGAATCAATATTTCATCAGGCTGAAATATTAATAGAAGCAGGTAAATCATTGCATTGTTTGCAATTTTAAAAAGAGGGTGCGAAGATCGTAAAGGTTTATTCACTAATTTATTATTAAAAAATGTTGTAATTTTTACTACAACAATTAAAGTAATTAACAAATAATTTATTAATAAAATTGTAATAAAATTAGTTGGAAAATTATAAAGTTTATTTAATGATAAAGAATTTTCTAAAAAATATGAATTTAAATTAAAAATTGATTCTATTTCATTATTTAGAAAAAAAATGAAATAGGAGTTTTATCAATAAAAAAAGAAATCACAGTAAAAATAAATTTAAATCAAACCTTGCAATTTAGCCGTCTCGAGGTCAATCTTACAAAAGAAGATTATTTCAAAAGGCAACACAAAAAGGTGAGCAGGTTGTCTGTATAGCTATTTCAAGAACTACCAAGTTTTATCATCAGCAGACTTTGCTAAAGAACTTCGGAATTGCAATAGCCATACCATGTCTTCAACGCTAGAATTAGTTCTGAATTACAGCAACCAAATAATTCAAAAAGACATGTTTTTGTTAAACAGGCGAACATAATTTTTGCCGAATTCCTTATTTAAACTTATCATTAAAATTTATTTTTTTCAATATAATATACTAATTCTATCATTATTACTTAATTTTAATAATTAAAATTAATATTTCAATAAATAATTAAAATTTAATAAATAATTTTATTTATAAAATAAATTATAACATAATTATTAACAATTGCTAATTCTAAGCATATATTTATTAAATTTATTTATTATTTTTAAAAATTTATTTCATAGCTTATCCCATAAAATATTAAAATTATAAATTATTTTATTAAAAAATTTTTAAAATAAATTTATAATTTCTAAATTAAATTTATTTCTTGTAAAACTAAATACCTTTAAAAACGAATAACATTTCATTTCTAATATAATATTTAAACTAATTTTATCACATTAACTTTTATATTATATTATCTCTTTTAAAATCGAGAAAAATATCTATTAATATTTTTTATTTATTAAACGCTGATACACAAGGTACAATAAATTAAATTTTCTTTTATAATAAAATCTTTTCAAATTATTTCAATATTTTTTTACAATACTATTAAAATTATTTTTTCTTTAAACAATACTAAAACTTTATGTTTTATAATTATTTTTTATACTTTACCAAAAAATATAAATTATTAATAAATAAAATCTAATTCAATTTATATTGATTTGCACAAAAATCTTTTCAATTACTTACTTAATTGTCATTCTAGATACACTTTCCAGTACATCTACTATGTTACGACTTATCTTACCTTAATAATAAGAGCGACGGACGATGTGTACATATTTTAGAGCTATAATCAAATTATTTATTTTTATAATTTTACTACCAAATCCACCTTCAAAAATTTTTTCATAATTTTATCCGTTTAAATATTTTTATTGTAACCCATTATTACTTAAATATAAGCTACACCTTGATCTGATATAAAAAGTTTTTTAAAAATTATTGAATATTATTATTCTTATATAATATTCTGATAACGATGGTACTGTTAGGTATAAAATGTCTGCACAGTGAAATTGTAAAAAAAGAACACAAGATAAATTATTATGTACTAGAGAGCTGCATGAATGATTAAAAAATGATTTCGAGTTAACAACATCTAAAATGAAATGAATGAATTGAATGACTTTGAAAATCGACTTCAACTGAATGAGTGTGTTGACGTAGAACTCAGTCGCACAACATTCAAACGAAACAAAACGAATTGAATGAGTTAGAAAGTAAGACAATGAGTTGCTATGATTCGAATGCATTCGAATTTCAATTCTGATTTTAGTATTTTGTATTTATTTATATTGTATGTTTTTGTAACTATATGTGATTACTATACGACCAAACTAGTGTGGTCGGTGGTTCAGTGGGGACCTACTCAAACTTTAATACTGTTGTTATCGGGGTTCAAACCCCCGACCGAGATAGGGATGCGTTTTTTTTCCAACTAGTGAAGTAATATTAAAAGGTAGATCCATCGTGATGGATTAGCGAATATTATTTTGTATAATATATTAGATAGCCTTATTTATGTCTTCTCGGTTCGTGGCAACTAGAAATCTAACTTAGAAAAATTCGATGTTACAAGATTTGTCCCGAATTGTCCAATCCATAACTGCTCTTTAAAATTTTTTGGTGTATAGCATATTTTAATTTTAATAGCACTCATTTCGTTATTATTTTCATTTTAAACATTACATTTTGAATAAAATAATTAGTTTTTGAAGCATTAAAGTTTAAAACGTTCCAATAAAAATGAGACAATTTGAATAATTCGAATGGTTCGAGTGCCTCAGTACAATTCGATGCTTTGACACTCAATTCATTACCTTTCATTAAACAGAGTTACGTATTTTTAGAGATTTGACAAGTACTAACTCACACTCATTCATTTCATTGTGTAGTTGTCACTCATTCATTTCAATTCAATTCGAATGGATTTATTTGACTTTGATTTTTCTAGCATTCATGCAGCTCTCTATTATGTACAAGTCAAACGTTTTATTCAGAGCAAGCGGAAAAAGGAAGTGAGGAAAAAATCTTAGTAGTTAGAGATGCAACAAAGCTAGAGATGGATGATAATAAAGTTATAAATCGATAAAATGTAATTTGCATAATTAACTTATTTCAACAAATGTAAATAGCATATTTCCATAATTTCAACACTTCTTCTCAAATTGCATTTTAATACAAAGATACAAAAAATTCAGTTATTCAATCATTCCAAGATGCTTTACAAACTTTACATGTTTTTTTTTCTGTAAGTTTTTAGTAAGTATATCAGCTACATTATCATCGGTTTGAACGTAATTAATTGATATTATTTTCATTGCTACAACTTCTCTGATGTGATGGTGCTTAATATCAATATGTTTAGTTCGCTTATGGTGCACTGGATTCGTTGCTATATGTTGTGCGCTCAAATTGTCACATTTTAGGACAATTGGTTGTGATAAAGGATTTCTTCTAAAAGTCTGCGTAGATAGGTGGCTTCATTTGCTGCTGTAGACAGGGCGACGTATTCAGCTTCTGTACTGCTGAGGGCAACCAAACCTTGTTTCTTCGATTCCCACGAAAAAGCTGTTCCACCAAAATAAAATCCATATCCTGTATACGATTTTCTGTCTAGGCTGTCGTTTGTTCAGTCTGCATCAACAAATCCATACAATGGTTCTCCAGTTTTGTAATAGTGCAGCTTCAAATCTATTGTTTTGGACAAGTAACGCAAAATATGCGTCAACGCTGCATCGTGCTCGCTATGTGGATCATTGTTTCGCTGCGCCATTTTACTAATTGACGTGTAGATATAGCGAGATACATTAAAGAGCCAACCAGGGATTGATAATGGGTCACATCTACCCTCTTACATTTCTCATCGTTGCAGCTAATCTTAAAACCAGGATCTAAAGGTGTTGATACTGAACGACATAAAATCATATTGTACTTTTCTAACAAGGACTTTATATATTGCTTCCTTGACGCTGAATTTCTATACCAAGGAAATTATTTAACTCAGACGAATCTTTAATATCAAAAGAACACTTCAATGTTTTTACTATGTCAGCAATATCATTTTTCTTTGAACAGGCAATAATTAGATCATCTACAAAAACAGCGATTAATATCGACTTCTTCTTCTTGAAATAAATGTTGAGTTGCTTCTTCTGGTGTAAAGTCTTCTGTTTCTCCAGTTGTCAAAACTTGTGCTTCATTTGGGAACAAATCATCTTCATGGGTCAAATCGTTTGCATTATGATTGTCTATAACAAACGATGTAAAATTGTTATTCCATTCATTTGTATAACACACATTTTTAGGAACTTCGTCTTTAACAAATTTTACGTCACGCCGCTCGATGACTTGCTTCTTATCTTTGTCATAGAGCCGATAGGCCTTTGCAGTTAGAGAATATCCAACAAAAACATACAGTTTACCCTTAGGCCGAAATTTGTAATGATGCATTTTATCTAGCGCGTAAGCACTCGACCCGAATATACGAAGGTGGGACACCGAAGGCCTGTGCCCACTCCAAACTTCAAGAGGCGTTGTAACTTTTAGCGCCTGCGAAGGAGATCTGTTGCGTAAATATGCGGCATTCGCTATAGCCTCCGCCCATAAGGATTCTTCCACCTTTGATTGAACCATCATTGAGCGCGCCATTTCTACAAGGGTGCGATTCGCTCTTTCTGCCACGCCGTTTTGGTTTGGGGTATACGGTACGGTTAGTTGTCGTTTTATGCCGTGAGCTTTTAGAAAAATATCAAAATTTTTGTTAACATATTCTCCGCCACTGCGTATGGCTTTTATCTTGCTTTCTGTCTGACACTCGACTAAGTTTTTGAATATTTGAAATTTTTCTAATGCTTCATATCGTGACATATCGTGTATGAACCTAATAAAATATTTTGCTCCGCCAACGGATTGAGTGATTATTGGGCCACATACATCTGTATGTATTAATTCTAACAATTGCGATGCACAATTTAAACTTTGGGCAAATGGTCGCGAGCATATTTTAGATTGATTATACGTATTACAGTTAGTATCAGCCGAAAAATGTTTTAAATTAATGCCGTTCAACCTCCGAAAATTAAGGTGACCTGTGGTGTCTGTGGTGCCACAACATTTCTTTCTCTTTCATATAATACAATCTGTTTTTTGAAAATGTTTTTAAAAAGAAACAAATTGTCTTGCTTTAAAGCTCTAATCATTGTACTACCTTCATTCGATTTTTCAACCGCACAATTTTTTTCGAATGTAACTGTGTGACCATAGCTTACCGATGCACTCACAGAAAAAAATTTAATTTCAGGTCTGGCACATAAAGAACATTTTTTAACGTTATTACACATTCAGTTGTATTTATTTTAACTGTTCATATTCCAGGGCTTTTAATTTTTTAAATCAGCAGCTAAACATATCATATCGTTTTTCTCAGTGTAAGAAACAAACAAATCTTTTTCATAGCACATGTGCGAGGTGGCACCACTGTCAATACACCAATTGCCATTTGCAAATTTCTCTTTTGTATTGCCGAATACACTGCATATGTTTCTTCTATGCTTCTTTATTTTCTTGTTTCTTCACTCTACACTGTACTGATCGATGCCCGCGTTTTCCTCACTTAAAACAGTTTCCATTGAATTTACCGGTTTCGCGTTTTTCGTTTTATTTCTTATTCGTGCCTGCATAGAAGGCTTGTTGCGCGTTTGCTTTTTCACCGTTTTCTTTTATGCGAATTGCTTCTGCCAGCAGCTTTGCTTTTAGCACTTCTAAAGACGGTAGAGAATCACGTGTCTCCATTGCTACCACAAAATGTTCATACTCAGAGTTCAAACTTGACAAAAGAATTATTACTTTTAATTCATCACTTAAATCAATTCCAACTTCACTCAGCTTACTGACTAGTTCCACGAATGAATTTATATATTGTGGAATTTCACTGTTTTGCCTCCATTTTCAGGTTCAATAGTTTTTTATAAAGCAACACTTCTTGAATTGGCCCGGTGGGCACGTGTACACTGCGTAGTACATCCCATGCTTCTTTTGAGGTCTTACAATTTTTAACGTAGTTCAATTGAGAGGTATTCACTGTGAGGAACATTATAATTAACTATAATATCCCACACAACAAGCCAGCAGCAACACAATCAAACGGTGCAAAGGATGCACCAGATACAAGATACAGCCGAGACACAAACCAAACGTACGATATGCGACCGAACTTGCTGCTGATGGATCGAACCGACTCAACATAAGTGGTCTACCATCAAACTTGGCCAGTCGAACCACACGCAAACGCTGGCGATTTCGTACAAGGGGGAAGATGCGTGGGAAGCGTAATGCAAAAACCGATATGCACACACATGCGATGGGCAACCAAGTCCAACATGGCTCGATCGAACCAACTCGAACCCATGACTTACGATCAAACATGGCTCGATCGAACCAACTCGAATCCATGACGTACGATCAAGGCTCATCGAACCACAGGCGACCGCTGGCAATTTCGTACAAGCGGGAAGATGCGTGGGAGGCATAATGCATAATGTCGACTGTATGAAAGCCAACGGGATTCGATGGGCGGCTAATAGAAAGGCGACACCAATGGGTGAAAGTGATGGAAGCACATAGATGCAAGGGAGCTAGACAAGGACAAGGAAATAAATAGGCGCGCAGCCACAAAGAAAGTGGACACATATGCGTCAAGAATACGGGACTTTCACCACGCATGGCAACAAGTGGATGCGTGGGTGAAAGTGGACGGCCGATGGAAAATTACCAGCTGTATAGCGGTATTACACCAGCCAGTGCCTGACCAAAGGAGCTGCCTATATAAAGGCGGCACAAATCAGAGTAATCATCAAGTCATCAAGGCATGATCAAGTAACAAGTAATTAAGGTCTTACGAGTAACCTTAAGAACTTATCAAGGCGTGATCAAGTAACAAGTAATTAAGGCCTTACGAGTAACCTTAAGAACTTACCAAGGAAACACAAGGAGCAGCAGAGAAACTAAGAACTATACAGGCATTACGAGTAATCTGTACAGTTCATCCGATAGCAACAAGTCCTTAAAGAAGGATAACAAACACTGTACGCAACAAAGGGAAGGGAAGAAAGGACGACGAGGGATTGGAGGCGACTCACCAACGCTGTCCAAGTCCAGAACTACCGGAGAGAAACCGTCATATACAACCGAGCCCACTAATGATTTTGAATAAACATACGTATAAGCATCAGCAACTGAAATCAAACGTGTTTTTAATTTCACCGGGGCACAAAATAAATTTTGTTGTGCCGAACCTAGCCCAAGAGATATTGTAAATATCCCGAAGGACGAAAAAGGATCGTTACATCACATATAAAATTATACAAGCAAGCGCTTTTTCATCAGCTATTACCGATTTTGCTGGATCGACGACTCCTATTCCACTCACAAATTTCCACAGTTCTTGGTGAATTAGTATACTCCACACATCATAATTATGCTCATTGAGCTTTTCGATTGTAAAATGTCTGCACAGTGAAATTGTAAAAAAAGAACACAAGATAAATTATTATGTACAAGTCAAACGTTTTATTCAGAGCAAGCGGAAAAAGGAAGTCAGGAAAAAATCGTAGTAGTTAGAGATGCAACAAATAATAAAGTTATAAATCGATAAAATGTAATTTGCATAATTAACTTATTTCAACAAATGTAAATAGCATATTTCCATAATTTCATTGGATTTCTCAGATGCAAAATATTTCGCAAATATATAACTTGGACGGTGTATGCATGCGGATGCTTTTATCGCTAAGCTAAAGGGTAAAGCACAACAGTGGCTGCACAACAGTGCGACACGTATTCTCCGAACCGGTCGATCAGCTGTTTGACCAACTTTACTTGGCATTTGGAAATAAAATGTCGAAAGCTGAGGCTAGAAGCAAATTTCAGGATCGCAAGTGGCTAGCCAGCGAGAATTTTGGTTCTTATTTCGATGAAAAAAGATGAGGCTGGCTGATGACATCAGCATCGATATGGAGGAATTAGTGGAGTGCATCATTGACGGGATATCATCCAAAAATTTTGCGCGATCCAAGCACGTATCCAGTGTTTTTTCTCATCCAAGGCAAATCCTTCAGGCGTTTTCGTCAGTGCGTCTACCAGAGCTAAAGAAACATCCTATTCCAACACAATCGGGCAGAGAGTCTTATAACAGCGTCCAATAAGGATGTGCGTTGCGCGATTGCAATTCAAGGGTCATCTAGCGATTGATTGCCATAAACCAAAAAGGGAGCGACGATCTTGCTACGCTTGTGTGTTTTTTGGCCATTTTGTTGCCCAATGTCCGGAGAGGGAAGAGTGCGAAGAGTAACCAATATGTAAGAATATTCAATATATATTTTTGTCAAAGATCTATATCTCCATTGATTGCAGCGTGCCTCCTAGACTCTGGAAGTTCCATTTCTTTTGTTAAAAAACGTTATATATCAAGTCACCTAACACTTTAGCCAGTATTGAAAGAATATTTTGGTTTGAATCAAAGCCGATTAAACATATTTGGAAAAACTTTATATTTATGTATTGAAAGGATCAATAAAATGTTATTTTTATTTAAATGTAGTACAAAATGAGTCTATGAGTTTCGATGTAGTTCTTGGAAGAGACTTTTTTTAACAGCATGTAATTTAAAATTTGATCTAAGCGCACTGAAGTTGGTTACAGAAAACAAAGTAGAGACTGAAAACAGAGAAACTACAAATCATTCTAATTTAAACTATAATAAACAGGTAGATGAAACAGCTAGTAAACAATTGGAAGTAACAGTAAATAAACAGGTAGATGAAACAGCTAGTAAACAATTGGAATTAACAGTAAATAATCGGTTAGACGAAACAGTTAGTACAAAGTTAGAAGAAATAGTTAGTAGACAGTTGGATGAAACAGTTAGAATACAGCAAGATATAATATTAACAAAACAGACACAATTAAACAAAAATTCGAGTGAGGAAGAATTAGAAAAAGTCGTCAATGAATTATCAAATATTAATTACACTGAAGACACAATTGATGATTACAATTGGGACGAAAAACTGAATTATGATACCAAATGTAAATTAAGACAAATAATTAAAATTTATTCCTTAAATGCGACAATCCCAGAAGAGCCAATGACTAGATGTGAAATCAAATTAAATCTAGAAAAACGAAACCCTTTAGTTGTTCTCCCAGACGCCTTTCATATACAGAAAAAGATAAATTGCAAATATTATTAGATGATTATATAAAAAAGGAATTATACAGCCGAGTGAGTCGGAGTACGCGTCACCAATCGTTTTAGTAAAAAAGAAAACAAGGAGATATTCGTTTGTGTATTGATTTTAGAAAGCTAAATAAAGTTTTAATTAAAGACAATTGTCCATTACCACTAATTGATGACCTACTTGACAAATTAGTAAATAAAACGGTGTTCACAAAATTAGATCTTAAAAATGGATACTTTCATGTGTATGTAAACAAGGAATCTATTAAATACACCTCGTTTGTCACTCCGTTAGGGCAATACGAATTTTTAAGAATGCCCATGGGATTAAAGAATTCGCCAGCTGTGTTTCAACGCTTTATAAATAAAATATTTTGTGATATGATTAAAGACAACAAATTAGTTGTGTATATGGACGATATCATGGTCGCCAGCAAGGATATAAATGAACACTTAGAAACTCTAAAGGAAGTTTTTATAAGACTAGCTGAGAATAAATTAGAGCTACGTTTGGACAAATGTGAATTTATGAAGTCTAGTATCAAATATTTAGGTTATCAAATATCAAGTGAAGGTATAAGAACAGATGATAAAGGTATAGAAGCGATCAAAAATTTTCCAACACCTGAAAAACCACAAGCGGTTCAAAGTTTTCTTGGATTATGTTCGTATTTTCGTAGATTTATTAAAGATTTTTCTATTTTGGCTAAACCATTATATGATCTTTTGAAAAAGGGAAACGAATTTTTGTTTCAAGAAAAAGAATTAAATTGTTTTTTGATGCTCAAAGAAAAACTTATAAATGCACCGGTGTTAGCAATTTACGATCCCAAGGATGAAGTTGAATTGCATTGCGATGCCAGTGCTTTAGGATTCGGAGCAGTGTTACTTCCAGAAAAAGGTAGACAAATTGTTGCATCCTATATCCTATTTTTCAAAACGAACAACCGGAGCAGAAGAAAAGTATCATAGCTTTGAGCTAGAAACTCTTGCAATCATTTATGCTTTACGCAGATTTCGTATTTACCTTCAAGGTAAACGCTTTAAAATTATGACAGATTGTAATTCTTTAACACTGACATTAAACAAAGTTGAACTTAACCCTAGAATTGCTAGATGGGCGTTAGAGCTTCCAAAACTATGATTATGAATTGATTTATAGGCCCGGAGTCAAAATGCAGCATGTAGATGCTTTGAGCAGATGTACAAATGTTATGGTAGTTGAAACAACAAGTTTTGAAGATAACCTAATAATTTGTCAATCAAAGGATCCCAAAATTCAAAACCTAAAGAAATTATTAGAAAAGGCTGAACACAAATTGTATGAAATGAGAAATGGAGTGATTTATAGAAAGACAAATGATGGTAGACTGCTCTTTTATGTTCCAGAAAATATGGAAGATCAGGTGTTGTATAAGTATCACAATGAAATAGGACATATAGGGAGAGACAAAATGATTGATTTAATTAATAAAAGTTATTGGTTCGCAAACCTCAAAGACAAATGTATTAGTCATATTGAGAACTGTCTTAAATGTATTGCCTATTCTCCACGATCTGGAAAAGAACAAGGTTTCTTGCATTGTATACCTAAAGGCGATAGACCATTCGAGTTAATTCACATTGATCATTATGGGCCAGTGAGTGCTGGCAGAGCAAAAAAGCATATATTCGTAATTGTAGATGGGTTTACGAAGTTTGTACGATTATATACGACGAAAACAACCAGTACTAAAGAAGTTTTGTCAAGTCTTAGAGATTATTTTAGAACATATAGTAAACCAAAGTGTATTATTTCTGATAGAGGTAGTTGTTTTACGTCAGGTGAGTTCGAGGAATTCATAGAAAACTATACCATTAAACATATTAAAATCGCGACCGGATCTCCACAAGCAAACGGTCAGGTAGAAAGAATTAACAGAAGTCTAGGCCCGATGATTGCAAAATTAGTTGAACCTGAGAAAGGATTGCATTGGGATTTAGTAGTAGAACAGGTGGAGTTTGCAATGAACAATACACAGCATCGAAGTGTAAAACAATTACCAAGTGTTATGTTGTTTGGAACGTCACAAAGGGGGCGAATAGTAGATGAATTAAAAGAGAAACTTGAATCGATAAATCAAGACACCAAGCAGAAGAGTTTAACAGAAATCAGGAATGAGGCAATTGAGGCTCAAAATAACGCTCAGTCCTATAACAAAACTTATTATGATAAAAGCAGACGAGAGCCAAAAGAGTTTAAGCAAGGAGTCTATGTTATGGTAAAAAAATTTTGATAGCAAAGTTGGTACGTCAAGAAAACTAATTCCAAAGAATAAAGGACCTTACAGAATAGAAAAAGTGTTAAAAAATGATAGATTTTTACTTAAAGATGTGGAAGGTTTTCAAGTATCTCGTAACCCATATCAGGGCGTTTGGAGCATTCAAAATATAAGACACTGGATCAAAAATTGAAGATCAAATGTAAAGTGTGAGAAATATATAAAAATATTAAATTTGTTACTATGTTACTTAATAAGAAGAAAATATACATATGTATTAATGAGTAGAAATAAGTTAAAATCACGTGATCAGGAGATCCAAATGTCAGAATGGCCGAGTTGTAGTAGGCTACATATAAATCCCTTGGTCTACGTACATATATAATACTTATTTGCTTAACTTTATAATAACGCTAATCCAATACATATATAAAATAACCCTATTATATAAGCGATAACCTGTATTGTATAGCGATTAAGTTACATCGATATCAACGCTGTGATATCGATGACTTTTGAAAGAAACAACGCTGATACCTTTTTCCTATTCTAAAGCTTGCAACGACTAGACGTGTTTGTAGAAATCGTAAAATAATTAAGCCATCCGTTATAATTGGAGAATAAAACGAAGAAGACAACAAACTATTATACCTCTTACACGAGTAACCTTAAGAACTTACCAAGGAAACACAAGGAGCATCAAAGAAACTAGGAACTATACAGGCCTTACGAGTAACCTGTACAGTTCATCCGAGACAACAAGTCCTTAAATAAGGATAACAAGCACCGTACGCAGCAAAGGGAAGGCAAGAAAGGACGACGAGGGATTCGAAGCGACTCACCAACGCTACCCAAGTCCAGAATTACCGTAGAGAAACCGTCATATACAACCGAGCCCACTAATGATTTTGAATAAACATACGTATCAGCTCTAACAACTGAAATCAAACGTGTTTTTCATTTCACCGGGGCACAAAATAAATTTGTTGTGCCGAACCTAGCCCAAGAGATATTGCAAATATCCCGAAGGACGAAAAAGGATCGTTACACCACACACACAGAATGCCCCGCTAGAAAAAGAGAATTCGCCATACAAAAAGCCATGACTATGGAAAATCTTTCTAGAAACGAGATTAAAATCAAATACCCCGTCCTCTTCCAAAAAACTACTACAATTAACACAAACGATCTTACACTTTTCCCCACCCCACAATGGCAAATAAACTCTGACAGAAACGCGATCCAAAACAACACACAAGTCGTTGCAGAACATATACACAAACAGATAGCCTACAACAAAACAGTCAAAAATATCCAAAATAAAAGGAATGAAGAGAGAAACGCCATGAATACCATGAACAGCTGGAATGCTGTTCTAAGTGATCATAGAATCTCTTTCAATGAAAAATATGTTAACTCCCATGCCAGCCATAACGCCAATTTCACCCCCAGACCTTCCTCCAAATCTAACGACAGAGTCTCGGCTCTTGAAACAGCCGAAGACAGTCTATCAGCCTTATCAATGGAAATCTCAAAATTCCTAATAGAACACTAACATTATACCCAAAGCCAAAAATTTCCTAGAAGCCCTAAGAAGTAGAATTGCTCAAACCAACTCGAAAATAGATGTACTAAAAATAAATCAAACTTACTAATATTAAATTTTTAGACCATTTTCTCACGCCTACTTATCTTATTTCTCTAACTTATCTCCTTTTAAGATGAGAATTCTTCAATATAACATACAAAGTCTCACGTCAAATAACAATAAACATCTCCTTGAACTCTACCTTATGAAGAACGATATAGATATTGCCATCCTCTCCGAAATCTGGATTATTGACAATGCCATGTGTAGCTTAGCCAATTACAATTTTGTTTGCAAGCCTCACCCAAGAAAACATATACGCTTTAAGCAACTAAATTGCCCTAGTTCTGTAGAAGCAATAGGCATCTGCACAACTAATTTAAAGCACAACATCAGCGTCTTTAGCGTCTATGCACCGCAATCCTTAAGTAACGATGATTTTGAGGAAGGTTGCAAGGACATACTATCGCTCGCAAATCAATCCACGGGCCTATCGATGATAGGCGGAGATTTAAATGCTAAATCACAGGTTTGGGGTAACAGCGTACATAATCCTAGAGGAAACATCATTGAGCAAATACTTTTAAACTATGGCTTTTTCTGCATAAACAACGGCAGTCCAACCTACTCTCACACTCCAGCATGCAGTTCAGCATTAGATATCACCCTAGTCAACAAAAACAATTTACAATTTAACTGGACAGCAACGAACTCAAAGATTTCCAACAGCAATCATTTCCCTTTTACCATTGAGATAGAAGGAATATCCTCGTCCTGCAACAGAAAAATAATCAACCACAAAAAGGTAGCTCAAGACTTTGCACAAATTGATATTTCCTCCTTAGAAAACTTACCATATACCTCAATCGCAATCACATGGCAAAACACAATTAAAGTAGATGCCAAAAATAAATATCTGCCAAAGAAATACTGGGACGAAAACTGTGAAAAACTATTCAGGATTAGGAACGCGAGCAGGCAAAAAGTATTATAAATCGAAGCTACATACGGATGCCCTAGAATATTTAAGTAACAATAAAAAATTAAATAATTATATACGAAAAGCTAGGAAAAACAACATGGACAATCTTGCAGAAACCCTGTCAAACCCTACTACTATAAAAGATTCGCAGAATTCCTTAACTTAATAGCTTCTACACCCGACACACCTGGTTGCACACAAATATAACCCCCTGAAGCCAGCCTTGACAACTCACACAGGGCTAGCTTCTCTAACAACGATTTACGGGCGTTTCTTAAGTCACGTAATCCTCATTCCGCGAAAGGACTGGATAGTATCTCGTATCATATGCTTCTCTCCCTCCCAGCTGCTCAAACCCAAAAACTGATAAGCCTACTAAATGAAACTTTAGATGCCGGCATTATCCCAGATTTTTGGAGAAAAATAAAGGTTGTACCTGTACCAAAAAAACCTCGACTCTTCAATCATAACCCACAACCGACCCATCTGCCTTCTAAGCGTAGTCTTTAAATGCATAGAAGGTTTGATAAAACCTAAAACAGAAGAACATATAGCTAAATACCAAATACTCCCCACAAGATCTTATGCCTTTAGAAAAAATCAGTCCACTTCCCACTGCATTAATGATGTAATTAATAATATAGCGAGCCTCAAAAAGCGGGGTTCCATATCACCGCAGCAGTGCTTGACCTGAGCGAAGCTTTTGATGCAGTGAATATTCCTATTCTAGAAAAAAAAAACTCACTGATCTGGGCTTTAAACAAATCTACATCACTTTCATCACCAATTTCCTCCAAAAAAGAGTCTCTCTATGGGAACGATAGAAAAAACACTGAGCAAGGGAGTGAGTCAAGGCAGCTGTCTTAGTCCCATCCTTTTCAATATCTACACAGCTGAACTGCACAACATCACCGATACACGAAAACAGCATCCTCTTCCAATATGCTGATGATTTTTTCTTAATAAGCTTCCACAAAAAACTTCTTAGCACCCAAAAATAACTTAGAAAATCTAGTCAATAAATTCAACGAAAAATGCAATAAAATTAATTTAACCTTTAACCCCAATAAATCATCTGTGATACACTTTAACTGAAGAAGACCACAACTGAATATAATGTGTAATAATTTAGCTTTAAGAGAAGTACACAAAGTAAACTATCTAGGTAGACTTATTAACGCAAATAACTCCTCTATAGACCATATTATAAAAACAATAGCAAACTCTAACCAGACAAATATGTTCTTACAAACGCTGAGTGGATGTCGTTTCGGAACTCACCCCACTAAGTCTTTATTACACTATAAGGCATTCATAAGACCAAAATATGAATATGCCTGTACGTCCTTCGCTAATATATCTAAGTCAGTCATGTCCGCCATCAACTCTCATGCCAATTTCCACCTTAGAAAAGCACTGGGTCTCATCAAATCTACTCCAATCAATATAATTTACCATCTAGCAGCTGAACTCCCTCCTGAATTTAGAATTAAATTCGCCACAGCGAAGGAGCTAGCAAAAATCTTCGCCTACGGGCTACCAGCTGCCTCTCCCCATACCAGCCCCTTCTCACCCACAAACACAAGCTACGGCAGAGTGTAAAATGAGTTTAAATATATCTTATACAGAATTACTCCTGTAAATTCCCTTCCTGTCTCTACTAGAAAAAATCTCATTTTATACAAATTTCTTTAAGAACACGGCTAGAAACAAGAAAGAGGCTAACAAAGACTTTGTACAAGCACTTCTAAGAGAAAAACCAACAAACTCCTCTCCCATAACCATGAGCTGATTTACACTGATGGCTCCGTATCTGAAAACTATACAGGTAAAGCATTTGTAGATAGAAAATCAAACACCATTCGAAGCTTCTACACCAACAGAACTCTGTCCTCACTAACCTCTGAACTCACTGACTTAGAGAAAGCCATAGACTTTGCAATACTCAAATGCATGCACAAAGTAGCCGTTCTAACCGATAGCTTAGGATCTATACAAACGCTTATTAACCCGCACTCTAACAATTGTATATCACGAAGAAAAGATTGAAAGCAGTTATTACATAACATCACTTGAGCTTCACCACATACCCAGTCATGTTAACATCTTAGAGAACGATTTGGCAGATACAGCTGCCAAAAACGGCAGACTTGAACGCACATACATACAAGTCAGCTGGACTCTCAATGACGTCATCAACCATATTCTAAACTGCATTAAAATAGAATGGGAAAGAAAGTGTAGTACCTTCTGCATTGAACGCAATAAAGGTTACTGTCTTCTATTCCTATACGTCAAGTTGCATCCTTGGTTCCACAGGATGAATGCATTTGGAAGACTACAAGTAAAACAATTGAACAGAATAATAAGTGGACACGCCTTCGATAAAAACACCTTGGCAAAAATGAATGTTTTTAACGACGCTTTATGCGATACCTGGAACACCATGGAAGATAATTTCCAATTTTTTTTTAAATGCACAAATTCGCTCACATTCGGAGAGATCACCCCACATTATTAAAATACCAGGACATATATCGTCTCCTTGCTTAACGAACCAGCTGATAACTACCTATCGATAACACGCATGCTGCTAACATCGATCTCTAATTTTGCACGAAACTACACACAAATTCACCACTCACACATACCACACTTTCACCATCGATTCACATACACATTAGACACACACACACACACATACACACTCACCGTCACTTTCATACCGCTTTTTTTTTTTCCGATTGCAATTAATCAGCTGGTAACCAGTGTTGTGAACCTGTCGATCGATAACAGAGGCGATAAACCAGCTGACGGCTTAACATAAGCTCGCAACATCGTTAGCCTCCATAGTGTTGCGTGCTTTTGGGCACTCGCTTAGGCGCGATTTTGAAAATCCCCTATAGGCAGAGTAAGTCTTAACTTACCGACTAGCAATCTTTTCAGGTTACAAGAAGAGGACCAACAAACCTAAAGGACCGAGAGGACTGTGGTCTGCTCTTGTGCCAGCGGACACAGCGCATAAAACCTGGCAGCAGGTATAAAATGCAAAAAATTCATGGGAAAATGGTTGGAAAAACGTCGACTACTCCAGGTGGCAGCCACAGTTGTGGAAATCCACCCAGAATCGCACGATTCTGGAGGCCCCAACAACCGTCATCACCACCACTACTGCACCGATGGCAAACTTGGCCGACGCAGCGGAAAACATAGCTGACAAGGAGCCAATCCTTTGCCAAAGGCAGCAAGATAAAACGCCACGGCTTCACTGGGCCCCACAAACGCTCGAGGCAACGTCTCTGTCTGCGCAGAAGGAACCCAAACGGGCAAGGATCAAGCCCTTGCAACACCGAAGTGGAACCTCGCCGAAGAAACTTAAAGGACCGCCGCAGGCTCTAAACATGCTGATGGCCGAACTGGCCGATCTTAGACGAGATCATAGATGGCTCGGTTACTTAAAAGGCTTCCCCTGGACGCGTAACACAACTCAATGGATGAAGGAGGCACATCTTAAGATGAAATCCATTCACCTTCAGGTAATGGAGCAGATGCACGAATATCCGGTGAAGGCTGGACCATGCCCTGGCATGGCACGCGCAATCGTGGAACCTCTAACGAAGAGGTTACGAAAAGGAAGGTTACCAGACAAGTGTCTGCATTTTGGCACAAAACAGCTGTTGATGGCTGAACTGACGCATAAGTTATGCTTCAACGCGGATCATAGGAACATGTCTCGCAATGTAACTAAAGAGGTGCTCTTTGCCCACGACATAATAGGCGATAACACAGAGCCCGTTATTTGTAGAGGCTGGCAGTAACAGGAAGGATTAAGTTTCTACAGCTCAATCTAAACCACAGCAGGTCGGCACAGGACCTACAAACTGTACGGGACCTGAAAGTAGATTTCTCAATTTTTTGCGAGCCATATTCCCATATACAGGATCACACGCTGGACGCAAAACCATCGTTATGGCGCGGCAATTTGGAGCAACAGCAGGACACATCTGGAAAATCAGCACAGCGCGGACGGATATGTAAGGGCGAGGTACAATGGAGTATATGTCCACAGCTTCTATATAGCACCGAGCAAACACATCGACGAATTCTGCAGCATACTGGGTGGACTAATGGATGACGCCAGAACTCACACGCCAACCATCATAGCCGGCGACTTTAATGCTTGGGCAACGGAATGGGGTAGCCAAAGAGCTACTAGAAGGGGCAGGGCCCTGCTGGACGCTTTTGCCACACTCAACATCAGTCTGCTCAACGTAGGCAACAGCCTCACCTACAATAAGGCTGGCAGAGGCTCCGTGATCGACCTCACGTTTGCTAGCCCTTGCCTAGCCCGCAGCGCGCAGTGGGCATCTCTAAACGCACTCTACACGGATCTCTACACGCACAGCGACCATTTAGCTATTGTGTGCTCTATCAAGAGCTGTCCACCAGCTCACACACCAACGACGTTCTACAGCTGGGCCCCAAGCACGCTGAGCGAAGAAGCTTTATTCACCAAGATGACCCAAGTGACAAGGAGCAGCAGCACGGACGCAGACACCCAGGCCAACCACATGGGCGACATTCTTCGCAGAGCGTGTGATGCAGCCATGATACGCAAACGGCATGGAATCAACAAATGTAAGCTTGTACATTGGTGGAATGCCAGGATTGCGGATGCCAGGAGGCAATGTCACCAGGCCAGACGACGACAGCAACGTGCCCGCAGGATGCCCACGTTTCCGGAGCTGCTTGCAGACTACAAGCGGAAAAGAGCCAACCTAAATATGGGAAAGCGGATGCTGGAAGAAGGCAGATGCGCAGCGCAGCCATAGGACTGCCTATGCAAACTTGCCAGGCCACAATGCCAACGGATCCAACCAAGTTGTGTCAAATTGTAGCAACGCTATTCCCTGCAAGGCCGACGAGGAACTTAGCTGCGAGCGGAACGCCATGTGCACCAATATTCACAGATGCTAGTGAAGTCGTGGAAGCAGGGAAGAGGATAAACGTACATAAAGCCCCGGGCCCGGACGGGGTCCCGGCTCTTGTAATCAAACTGCTAGTTTGCAAATACGCGTCGACGTTTGTGGAACTTTTCAACACATGCATACTGCAACGGGAGTTCCCTACGAGGTGGAAGCTACAAAGGTTGGTCCTGCTTCCCAAAGGTGACAAAATAGATGACCCATCAGCACACAGACCCCTGTGTATGCTTGATGTGATTGGGAAACTTTTTGAGCGCATCATCTGCAACAGACTGGAGAAGGAACTGGAGCAACGTCATGGACTGTCGCACTGGCAATTCGGATTCAGGAGGTAACGCAGCACTATCAACGCCATCAGTTCGGTGGTAGAGATAGCCGCTAAAGCCATCGAAGGGCAACGCTGGAAAGGCGGCAACAAAAAATACTGCCTTTTATCAACGTTGGATGTTCGGATTGCTTTTGATTCGGCCAGCTGGGACTCCATTATCGAGTCCCTAGAGCGATTAAACATATCTGAGTACATCATTAACCTGATATGCAGCAATTTTCGGGATCGCGTGCTACTCTACGACACAGCAGCTGGACCACGGAAACACACCATCACAGGCGGAGTACCTCAAGGATCAGTGATCGGGCCAATATTGTGGAATGTCATTTATGACACTGTCCTGCGATTGGATATGCCAACTTACACCCGCATAGTGGGATTTGCGGACGACATTGCCATCGTCACTGTGGCCAAGGATATCCAGCAAGCGGAAGAAAACACAAATCCAGCTGTGTTCAGGATTCTGGAATGGATGGGGCAAACTCACTGTCATTAGCCGCACACAAAACCGAGGCCGCTAATAAGCAGCAGGAAAAAAGTGGAAACAGCCAGGATCGAAGTCGCCGGATGCTCTATAATATCAAAGCCGCCATCAAATACCTCGAGTCATGATGGATCATAGGGTAACATTTAAAGCCCACCTGCAGTATACCGCAGATAAAGTGCGAAGGCCACGTCAGCTATAACTCGGCTTATGGCTAACGTCGGCGGCCCCAAGCAACGGAGCAGATGGCTCATATCGACAGTGGTAAGGTCCATCATTCTATGCCGCCGCCATATGGGCACCAGAAATGTCATGCCCCACTTACAGCCGGGACTGCAGATCGTCTTACCGAACATGCGCACTGAGGACCATAAGCGCGTTTAGGACAGTCTCCGAAGATGCCGCCCTGTTGCTGTCTAATATGGCCCCACTAGACCTCTTGGCTAACGAGGCTAGCAATAGAGATCCGCCGCCAGTTAGAAGAGAGGCGACTCTGACTAACTGGCAACGCAGATGGCGTGACTCAAACCGTGGGAGCTGGACAAGGCGCTTCTCCCCGACATTCGGTCATGGCTTAATCACAAACATGGCCAGACTTGACTTTTATTTGACACAGTTACTGACGGGACATGGATGCTTTAAATCCTACTTTCATAGCATTAAACATGAGACAGATCCCTTTTGCACACACTGTGCGGGGAATATAGAAGACGCAGAACACGTCTTGTTTGTCTGTCCTAGATATTCTGCTGAACGGGAAGAGCTAAGCCTAGGAATTGGGAGGCCATTTATAGTCAACGACTTTATGGATATCCTACTTAGCTCGCAAAACAATTGGCTAGCTGTTAGCCACATGGCAGCAGTTATCATGCAATCCTTGCGTCGCGCTGAACGTCAGCGTAACCAAAACTTCAGTTCTAGGTAAACTCTAGGCGAGGCATACGTGCCATCTCCCCCTCGTGAAGTAATACTTCAGCGTTGGTTCCGCGAGAGGGATACGGAGCATAGGGTAGGTTTCAGTGCGGTGCGGTGACCACTAACCAAGGTCGATACCAAGTCCCACACTTTGGCTTTCAATGCTTTTCCCGCTATTTAAAAAAAAAAAAAAAAACACTCACCGCCACACTGAGGGCACAAATTCTCCAGTGCGGTCGCGTTTTGTTTTAGCTCCGAAATTTATATAAAAATCGTAGTCAAACGGACTTAACCAGATCCCAAAACTGCGCCGAGGGAGTCTCCTGTGTTTTTCCTGTTCGACAGTGATTGTGATAACGTAATATTGTCCCAGCAAGGTGCTAGTTGTGCTTTTGGATTTTTTGAAGCACCAGTGGTTTGGTGATCAATTCGGGTGTAGCGGCGGGTGCCTCCTACTTTTCTGCATCTGTGAGGGTAAGGTGAACGTAGCTACTCTTGTAAAACATCTCTCCACATTCCTCCACCAGCTGATTAGCAGACCTGCCGGACCACCCAAACAAAATAGGGCCCTGCATGTTAACAGCTGCCCCTTAATCTGTTAACTTGTAGCCTAGATCCCTACCAGCCTAGAGGTAAGCTGAGCTTTTCTCCAGCATAACACTCCCCCTTTGCCACAAAACAAGAAAAAATTAAGAGGGCACCCCCAAAAGAAATAGCCCCACATTCCCTTTTTGCCCAACATAGAAAAACTAAAGGGACCCCCCCAAAAAAAAAACCCCCCCCCCCTAGTTGCAGCACCCCGTGGCGCCGGGGGTAGCACCTCAGTTGCTCGAGCCGAATTCCCTGGTTCAAATCCCGTCAAAGGAATTGCTAACAAAAAAAAAAAAATCCAAATATATATGGTTTTATTATTTTAATTTCATACATTGATATAAATTTACATTTAAATTGAGTCACCACCAATTTCCGCATTGCATACACTTTGTGCCAGCCCGGCGTGAATCCGCCTCTGGCGGAGTGGTTAGAGGCCAAGCCTAAAGGATCGGTAGAGATATAGGTTCAAATCCTGTGTGAAACCTATATTTCTTTGTTTTTCTTTTTTTTTTTTGGTCCCACTTTTGCTGAAGTAACCTTGGTCTACTGGTCTACGCTCTTAGCTCTATACTAGCTTGGATTTAGGCCACCGAGTCGGGGCGGTATATCTCCCAGCCGTCGTCAGGAGGAAATTCTTGGCCACCGGGGGACTGGCGTACGTAGACCAAGGCATACTGGACGCGGAGTACGAATCGGCGTTCGGGCGACGACCGATGCTGCAGCGGTCTCCGCCACAGCAGGGAGTCAGCCAAAATGAAGTAGAGAGCCAAAAAAATGGAGCAAATCTGGATCTGAATCCTGCCTGCACACTGATGGCCGCCAGTTCCAGTCTAATGGCCAACCAAGTCTGTGAAGAGTCCAAAACTCAATCATCTGACACCCCAAAAAGAGCAAGAGGCACCCCGAGTCCTGCCAGTAGCCCTGAATCTAGGAGTGTTCCGTTGAAAAGAGTAAAAGTGCAGCCAGTGTGTAGGGAGCTAGACGAGATGGGACTCGTGCTAGAGTCCATCTCAATGCAGACGGTAAAATGCAAAGATGGGCGAAATCGCTCGATTACGAACCCGCTTAGGGAAAACGTGGCGAAACTTCAGAAACTGCATGCAGATCTGATATTGCTTTTCCAGGGCAAGGGCATTGCACCAGAGGAGACAGCAAGTCCAGGTTTAGTCCCGCCGCAGCGAGCAAGTAGAGAGCAGCAAACGGATGCAGAAAGCGCAACGGTATCTGAGGTACTTCAATCCAGGAGTTGCCACTGTACATGTGAATGCATGAAGCCCCCATTAAGTGCTGCAATAGGAAATGCCGGGTCTATTTCGACTTCGAATAACACCCCACAGGCGGTCCAAAAAAGTTCGCAGAATACGAAAAGTATACCACAATTGCAGCGGCAACAGAAGCATCGGATGATGCCAGCCCCTTCGGTGCAAAAAAGGGATCAGAGAGAAGACGAAGGTCAAATCGCAATCCGGACCAGCAATAGCGAGTCTAGCCAAGGCTGGCAAGAAGTAGGCCCAAAACATAAGACCCGCGTAAAGGAGGCAAAGCCCCGAAGGGCAAAACCAGACGCCTTGCTGATTGAACCGAGTTCTGGAGTTAGCTATAGTGATGTTCTGGCATTGGTTACCCGGCGAGCTGACGATAAGCTGAACCATGTTCGCAGCCATGTAAGCAGAGTCAAGCGTACTGCCAAAGATGGGCTTGCTGGAATTAGGCAACGCACAAAGCGATTCCCGAGGCCTGATGGACGAAATTTCCCAGCTTCTAGGCGACTCAGCCGGGGTCAAAGTTCTCAGGAAATTTAAGTCCGCAATTATTCGGAATTTGGATGACATAGCTGAGCCTCGCCATATTATTGAAGCTCTAGCTAAACACGCGAATATTGACGCATCGACGTGTACGGTGAAGAGTATGCGGCCGGGATATAAGCGCAATACTCAGGTGGCGATCATCACAGCCCCGGATGTGGTAATGCATAAAATCCTGCTTCTGGGTAAGCTGGAAGTAGGCTGGAATCCCTGCAGCATCAAGGAGCTGGAGGAGAGCTACCAACTCAATGCTATCGATGCCTGGGCTTTGGCCATATAGCAGCCAAATGCAGCAGCCAAACCGATAGGTCGAACTGCTGCCTCAAATGTGGACAGTCAGGCCAAAAGGCTGCAAAGTGCGAAGGTTCGGAAACTTGCTTCCTTTGTATTGAAGCAGGCGTAGACAGGGTCAAAATAGGCCACAGAGCTGGTAGTCGGCTATGCCCTCAGTTGAGGCGGACCGGACGAAATTAAGATGACGCCCAAAATAAAAGTGATACAGCTGAACTTGAACCATTGCATTGCGGCTCAAGATCTTTTGCACCAAACAATCCACGAAGTATCAGCAGATATTGCAATTCTGAGCGAACCATATAGAATGGAAAGTATTGGAGGCTGGGTCTCAGACCTGACAAACAAGGCTTCTATTTGGACCTTCAGTGCACTCCAAGCACCTCTGGTTAATGTGCGATCATACGATGGCTTCGTCAGAGCGCAGATCTGCGGTAGCTACTGGGTATATAGCTGCTACCTACCCCCCAGCTTATCTATCGCTAGATTTGGTGAGGTCATTGACGAACTAGTGGAAGATGCAAGGGGCCGCACCCCAGTTATAATTGGCGGTGATTTTAATGCATGGGCCATGGAATGGGGCAGTAGTCACACAGATAGAAGAGGCCGTTTGCTTCTTGAGCCCTGCGACTCTGACGTTTCGTTACTCAACACAGGGTCCAAGAAAACCTTCAACAGAGCAGGTATGGGATCAAGAATAGACTTGACGTTTGTTAGTGATCCACTTGTGCGATTTTCCAACTGGAAAGTATGCGATATTTACTCCGCAAGTGATCACGAGGTAATATTGTTCTCCATTGGCCGTAGTACACCTCCTCACCATACTACTGTGAGCGAAGGAGCATTCAGAGAGGATACTTTGAGCATTCCTGCTTTCTGTGGAAACCTGCTATTCGACACGAGTGCAAACAGCGCAGAAAACCTGGCGCACAGCATTATGCATATCATCGAGACAGCCTGCAACGCTAGCATGACACGTCGAAAGCTTTTTAAACGCCCCTATGCGGCTGTACATTGGTTGGTGTGATAAATGGAGCCAGACGGGCGTGTTTCCGTGCGCGGCGACTGTTTCAGCGCTCAAGAGGTACAGAAAGTTTTGAATCTCTTAGGCTCGAATACCATAGCAAACGGCTGGAACTAAAGCATGCAATCAGGAGTAGCAAAAGAGAATGCTTCCTGCGTCTTTGCGATTCTGCCGAGCACGATCCCTGGGGGAAGGCATACCAGACCGTGGTCAAACGCGTTGATGTCGGGAAAACATCAATACCATCTGATGCAGCGAGCCTGAACCAAATTGTCAGCTCACTTTTCCCACAAAAACAGGTCCAGCTACCATTGGCAACTCGAAGCAGTGAAATAGAAATAACAGCGTGCACGGAAACAGAACTGTTAGAAATCGTCAATAAACTCAATAATAAGAAAGCTCCTGGCCCCGACGGCATCCCGAACAGAGCTTTAAGGCTGGCAGTTAATCTGCACCCTGATGTGTTCTTAAAAATGTACAATGCATGCCTGAGAGAAGGAACCTTCCCATCCAGATGGAAAAGGCAGAATCTGGTACTCCTACCAAAACCTGGCAAGCCCCAGGTAAAATTGGAATCGCTCATGCGTAGGCTCAACATGGCTTTTGAGCAAGGAGGTGGACTTTCTCCTAACCAATATGGTTTTAGAAAGGCAAGATCGACGATAGACGCGATAAACACAGTTGTGGACACAGCCAGAGACGCCATATCTGGTAACCGATGGAAAGGGGGAACCAAACAATATTGTATTGTGGCGACTCTCGACATCAGAAACGCATTCAACTCAGCTGAATGGAGTCGTATAATGGGCAGTCTGGCTTCCTTCGGCGTTCAGGGTAATCTGCTGCATATAGTGGACAGCTACTTTACAAATAGACGCCTCCGATACTCGACGGTGGACGGTCCGGAGGATTACAGCATCTCTGCTGGAGTACCACAGGGTTCAGTCCTGGGCCCTCTCCTGTGGAATTCCATGTATGACGGAGTCCTCAGATTAAACTTTGATCCGGGCACACGCATAATCGGCTTTGCCGATGATATCGCGGTGGTGGTAACTGAAAAGAGCTTGCAGCAGCGGAACAAAATGCACAACGCCATTGCAACTATTGGTCGCTGGCTGGCTGTTGCAGGTCTTGAATTGGCAGCCCACAAACTGAAGCCTTTTAATTAGCAGCAGGAAGAAAGTCGAGACCGCCTCTATAGAAGTTGGTGGCACAACTATTACATCTAAGAGGGCCATCAAATATCTAGGTGTAATGCTGGATACACGACTCTGCTTCCGTGAGCACTTGGAGTATACGTGCCAGAAGGCACTGTGCTCTGCACGCGCGCTGGCAAGGATCATGCTGAATACAAGAGGCCCCAAGCAAGAGAGAAGGCTGTTGTTAACTAGCGTGACAAAATCCATTTCCCTGTACGCTGCTCCAGTTTGGGCTAGTGCGCTTCGGGTGAAAAGCTATAGGCGAGGGCTGGAATCGGTCTTTAGACTCTGCGCAATGAGGATTTGCTGTGCGTTCCGAACAATCTCAGACGATGCTGCGCATGTCATCGCTGGTCTGTCTCCAATCAGTGATCTAGCGTGCGAAGCTGACGCGGTGTACAGAGCGCTACACTCCACACCAGTGGTCGAGCGATTGCCTTTAGCCAGCGGCAAGAAATACGAGGCGAACATGTGGCTCGATGGCAGCAACGATGGACGCAATCGGCGAAGGGCCGTTGGACTTACTGCCTTATCCCAGACCTTCAACGGTGGATAGGCAGAAGTCACGGGCAAGTGACGTTCTACCTGACGCAAATTCTGAGCGGCCATGGCTGCTTCAGAGCTTATCTAAAGCGTTTTGGGCACGAGGCATCCGACGAATGCACGTGGTGCGGAGCCAGCATCGTCGAGGACGCAAGGCATATAGCACTTCACTGCCCTCGATATGACGCACAGAGACGCGAGTTGGAGTCCCGGATCGGTACGCGCATCACCATCGAGAACCTGGTGCATCTGATGTTAGAAAACGGTCGCGCATGGGGAGGCAGTTTGCCGAAGCCGTTATGGTCCAACAACGGCGACTAGAGAGGCTGAGGTTAAGCTGCGAAGCAATACCTCGCGGTAGTCCCGCAGTAGCCCGGCTGTCCCACACCACCACAATTATGTATATACGTGAAGTAAATGTAAATCTAATTTGGTTGTAAATAAAATTAAAAAAGAATATAAAAAATAAAACACTCACCGTTTTTTTTCACACACCCACACCAAAACCCCAGTATCTTCACCCATCCAATTATATTCTCATCGAAAAATTCAAAAATTTAAAAAAACTTTCCTTAAGTTATTTATGGGCAGCCCCTATTACCGAAAAGAGAAAGAAATAAAAAAATAGGTAAGAAAAAAAGAAAAAAAAATATAAAGAATAAAAAAAAGAATAAAAAGAATAACTGAATATACAGACGTTTTTTTGAAGAAATACGATTAAAAAACTTTTTTATAACCTCTTTTCAAATTTTTTAAAAAAAAAATAAAACAGGAGAACAAGCCGCTCAGAGAAAAAAGCCCCCTACCAAAAAAAACAAAAAAAAAAAAAAAAAGAAAAATAGAAGTATCATAAAAAAGAAGTGAGTAGCTGAGTTCATATCTCTACAATTGATACAGATAAGACAACCGACAAGTAGTCTTAAGAAAGCACCTAGTTAGAGGCTAACTCATTTGAACCAAGTAATTGTGAAAACAAGAGCCGATTAAATTTTTAATTTTAATATAAGAAAAAATTATTTTTTTAAAAAAAAAATTGTTTCTACTTACATACACAATAAGAAGAATCCAATACAAAAATAAGATCTAACGATTTTCCATTAGAATTTAAGACAGGATTGACTTGGGATTAAGATAAGCCTAGAAGGCCATCAATAAAGTCATGTGACAAAGAGGGCAGCAACATGGTAGATTCATCTGTTAGTGACCATGCTAAAGCGGGTAAATTAAAATCACCTACAACTATGAGCATGTCTTGACTGGAAACTAAAGAGGAGACAAACTGCATTGCCTCTAAATGATTTAAATAGACCATAGTGTCTGACCATGGCGAAATATATGAAAAAGAAATAAAAGCATTGCAAGATTTAAAATATACTTTAACACCGACGAACTCAATCTCCGGGGTATTACAAAATTGTATTATTTTAGATGATAAAGCAGCATCAACAGCTATCAGAACGCCACCGCCTACGCAAGAAATCCGGTCACATCTGAATATAAAAAAGGTTTGTGGAAAAGACCGATGCATCAGCAATGTCAGGTTTTAGCCACGTCTCCGTAAAATCAAGAATGTTATGTTCAAAAGAAAAACTATCTACATGGAGATTAGGAAGTTTTAGACTTCAGTCCTCTAACGTTCTGGTAACCCAGGTTAAGGGACGAAGCTAGTTTTTGACACACCAGCAGATGCTTATGTGGCAGGAATAGTATTAGTTGTTGTTGTTGGCAAGCGAATCAGTTGGCATCTTTGAATATGCCATTTTTCATAAGGTAGACTTGAAGTTTGAGACTAGTGAACCAAATATAAACATCTTCCTCTAGGAATTTTTTATTTTCAACAACTTCGTCTGCGGAATCGGCTGTGTTGTCGTCTTCACTTAGAAGCGGATTATCGATATCATCCACGTATTGCAAATTACCGTAAAATGATTGTGCATTCATTTCTGTAAAAAAATTTATTTGTGAATAGAATATACCAGACACGCGTTACTGCATGTAGAGCCATATATGGCTTCCGCAGTTTTTTGCGTAAATTAGTACTTGTAATCCTCACCTATACTCTAATTATTTATTTTTTTAAAAAGAAAACTAAATATTCTTAAAAAAATTTAATTTTCAGCGACAAAAATGTTTATTAGTAGAGCAAATTAAATTTAAAATTTAGCAAAGTTCACTTTCGTTCATATGCTTGAGACGATTGCACAAAACTGATTGAAACTTGCGATAAGACAACACAAAAAATCTATGAACATTGAATTCCAACAGAAAATAGTTCAAAAAGAATAACTGATAACAAACGGTAAACGTAAGTACCAGTTTTACCCCCAAAAAATGATTGAAAGTGAGAAGGTTAAAGCATCCATAATGTGGTCTGCTGCTGCCAAGGTATCGACTTTGCGTATCTCGATCCAAGCTTCGGTTCCTACTGCCCTTACCGACGCCTGTTGGCCTAGAACTTTGCTAAGCTCGTTTCTCAGCTTATAACAGTCGGGATCGCCGTCTCTTGAGTTCTTGGCGGTCTTTCATGTGCGCAGAACGTTGCTTTTGACTTCATCGAGTTTGCCGTCGGTTCTTCTTGTGACCATACCAAGAATTTGGGGGTAAGATAATCCTCCCCTGGGCCTAAAAAACAACGGGCGCAGGCCTTCCCCCTCCTGGTTGGTTGGTTGGTGGGAGGCAACTTACCAAAGCCAACTTCCTCCCCCTTCACCCCCATGGCCGAATTGAAAAGTAGGGGGGTTTAGGTTGGCCGAATTGATTTTCCCATTTGTAGCATGTTGTGGAATAACATTAACAACAATACAAACATATTGTAGCAATTAGTTACAATATTTATGTGCGCAACATTCAAGTGCATTTGCCTCTTAAGTAACATGACCACCCATGAGTGCATGGTGCTGGACAATTGCTGTGTCGGCAAATATAACACGCGCGGCCGCTTTGGCCCAATATGCAATATGATACATCCTCACTCCACCGCTGCGACGGTACATAAACATACATACTTTTATGTAAACATTTATACATTTATACATAAGTATGTTTATACATAAGCATACCGCTCCTCTGCCTGCATGACCAGCAGCGCAGCTACGCGGTCTTAGCTATAGACGACAATTGTTAGAGAATTAAGAATCATTCAATAAAGCAAATTCAAAACGACAACAACGGATTGTGTCTTAAATTTATCAAACCTTTCACATGGCTTAAAATACTGATTGAACATATTACATGGCGACCGTGACAGTGGTCACCAGCAACTAAGAGTGACCAAAGGAAGTGAGCAGACCAAACTATAAAAAGGAAAAATAATGGAGGAATAAAAGCAGCACAAGAAAAAAATACAAAAATCACAGTAAGTAAGTGATGGCAAAAAATTTTGGTGTGGTTAAAAAATTAAAGGCCAGAAAGGCGGAAATATTGAGGCTACTAAATAGCCCACAAACTAATTGGAATACCTCGGTGAAATTACACGCCGAGGTAGAGTTTATAAAAAACCCAATTAAGAAGAAAGAAAAAATAAAACCACAACAACCAGAATCCCATACTCTGCAATTCAAAACGTGGCAAAACCGAAAATTAAAATAAGTCCACAAACTGTGAAAGAGATACCAAAGCTGAAGAAGGTCTGCCCGAACGACTGCGAGGGACCATTATACTCAGCATACTGCGAGTATACATGCAGACATTGCTACGGGACTCCAAAGGAGAAGCCAGTCCCCAACCGGAAGAAATCAAAAATTAACAAATCTGGTGCGATGACCGGCACCGGAACCGCCTGAGCTCATAGGCCACGGACATCAGCAGCTGAGACTACAAGCGTGAAAAGCAGGCCGCTTTTACGCCATCGATGGAGCATCAGCGTGCCAACCGGCGACGACCAGCTGATGCTAGAAACTAGCCGGAGACGAAAAGAAGATAAAGAAAAATAAATGAACAACTTATGTGCTGCGTCACACATTTTTTTTTTAGTGTATACCATACACCCATAGGGTGAATTAAAAGTCGCCAAAATGTATGTAACAGGTAGAAGGAACCTTCTCCAACCCCATAAAGATATATATTCTTGATCAGTATCAATAGCCGAGTCGATTTAGCCATGTTTTTTTGAGTGTATTGTCCATCTGTCCGTCCGTTTGAACGCCTAGTTCTCGAAACTATAAGAGATAGAGTCCACCAATTTTGGTCAGATGTGGGCAACGTGTAGAATGAAGGGCAAGTTTGTTTCAAATTTTGCCATGCCCCTCGCCCCCGCCATTAAAAACATAAACGTTTATCTTAAATACTTGATCAGCAGCGACGAGACGCCAAATTTGGTATGCATATTTCCATCAGTAATTGCGTCACATTTTGTCTGTATAACGATTTTGTCACGTCCGTCCGTCCACCGTCCGCCCTTAAAAATCAACGCGTAACTCCTCTCGCCGACTTAGAGAGCATACACCAGTAAAGCTAAATATTTTTCATTTAGGCTTAAACATATGCATTTTGGCATGCTGTTTATCTACAAGCATATCTTAGGATCTCCCTCACTATATCATAGAGCTCCCATACAAACGTCAACCAGCCAACGACTAACTACGGCCTTATGGAAAAACGTTTATATGCATAACTTGTTGTTTTTTGTCCGATTGTGATCAAATTTGGTATTTGCTGGGTATTATGTATCATATTCATGATTGTGCCAAATTTAATCAACAAAAGGTAGACAATTACGTGAGATAATCGAGTTTTTCCAAATTACGGGGCGGAAAGGGGCGTGGCAAAATCGTTGCTATACAATATATGCGCATTTATTAAACAAATACACATACCAAATTTGGTGCCTCTAGCTATTATAGTCTTTAAGAAAATGAAATTTGTTTAAATTTTATGGGCTTAGGGGCGTGGCAATTTTTTTGCAACAAATTTGATGCAAGCTTACTAAGGTGACTAATCATACTAAATTTGATTCTTTAGCTATAATAGTCTTTAAGAAAATCAAATTTGTTTAAATTTCTGGGCGGAGGGGGCGTGGCAAAAATTTGAAATAAACTTGACCATATGTCATAAACGAGTTAGGTACCAAATTTGTCAGTTTTATGCTCTTATGTCTCTGAGATCTACGTGTCCAAATTTGATCAAGATCGGACGGACGGACTATATCGGATAGCTGCCATACGAACGGCAAAGTCACGGACGGAGTGACTTTCTCATATCGACTGGCTGTTGAATTTTATAGCCAATATCATATAAAGTTGGTATTTGATTAGCTTCCTTATGTTCTTGTTACATAGATTTTGGCAACTTTAATATACCATTTCACCCTATGGGTGTATGCTATAAAATATAGCGTTTATCCCATAAACTATTGTCAGAAGTCACGACCAAATTTGGTATCTATTTCATAGTAACTTCGTCACTTTTTTTTAAGCTATTGTTACGCCCCTTTCCATTGAAATTATAAAATGTGCCAAATTTGGTCATAGATCGGGTGACTAATATTATACAGCTCCCATAGAAACGATAGGTGGAAAAAAGATGACTCTCATCAAAAAGTTCTCTATAGGCCATATGCTAAGATTGAAGGCCATTCTTTCGCAAGACATTGAGATATTTTTGGATAAAACGTTTTTACAGACTTTTTAGATAGGCAAATGGTAAGGAAGGAATTACCAAAACAGTTGCAATGGTATACTAAACTTCGACGCGGTCGAGACGACTTACGCCCTACTGGTTTTTATATAACATTTAAGTAACCAATGTACAATTGTGCGGCGCTAAAAGCTGTCCGATTAGAGTGTGGCCTGTAAAACCATGCGAAAAAGTAGGCTGGAAAATATGTAAAAAAAAAGAGCCTTCAGCTCAAAACATTAATACTAAAGTACATTCAAGAAAAATATATAAAAACAATGAAAAATTCAAAATTTTAATTTAAAATCTTATCAAATGGAATGTTTGATAACAAAATAAGTAAATTTGATGATACATTTGATACACCCAATATGGGGTTAATAGACACTAAAACAGTGGACTCCACTGCAAACGTTATTAACAAAAATAGAGTCATCAAATGTAGATCTAAAACCAACAAATGTACTTTTATTAATAATTGTGATAATAATGAGCGCATATGTGTTATATAAAGCATATAAATTACACAATAAATGTGTAACAAAAAGAGCCTTAAGCCATGCTAATGATCTTGATAAGATCTAAATAACATATTCATCAATTATTGTAACAGTGCATTTGAAACAAAAATTAAAAAAAAAAAAAATGATCTTTTCCAAATTTATCAAATGAAAAAAAAAAATTTAAAAAAAAAAAACAAAAATATATATATCAATTGGATAAAATGAGCACATTAGAAGATTATTTTAGGAAGATAGTAAGATAGGAATACCTAGCATTGTAGCAGATCTACTTGAAGTTTTTAGAACAGGTAATGTCAATTCGGTACAGAATTCGATAAATTTAGTACAGATTAGATCAGCATACCTTGATTTGACTGGAGAAGAATTCCCAGTTCAAGGAAGTGCAATGGTACAGATGTGTTTTCTAATAACAGTGCCAAATATATGTTGTTTTTCAAATGCAACAGGTACACTTCGCTTCTACCTGATGGATGAAGCCCAACAACAATAGGTTGTCACAAATTAAATACAATACGAACACAAATTAAATAAACATTGAATAATTTAGTGGAAACTAAACACCTGCAAAAATATATTCCTTTTCTTGATTTCCTGATACACTCAGGACCGGTAAACAAAAAGTACAAGGAAATAAAATTCTGGATACAAAATAACTACAAGTTTAAAAGAAACATTGTAGAACTTATGGAAAAATCCATAAAAATAGCATATAGCAGACTATTATTAGAAAAACCTAAGAATAAGGATGTGCCTGCATGGGTACATAATATTTTTAAAACAGAAATAGAAACTATTAATGTAGTAGAATCAGATGAGGACATCTAAATAAAAAAAAAAAAAAAAAAACCACAAAGATAAACTTTTAAGCATGGAATGGGAAGAATTAATTACCCATATCCAAAATATTAAAGAAAACTTTAAAAAATCATATAAATGCGTTACACAAAATAGGAACATCCAAAAGGAAACCATAAACAAGCACGCAAAAATCCTAGTTGATTCTTTCAACGAAGCGAGAAATTTAGTGCATGTTAATAGAGAGAGCATAGGTAAAGAAAATTGGTCAAAGATTTCCAATCTATTGATCAAGTTACGAGCAAACCTAATCTCTATAAAAACAAAATATAATCTTGAAATATTCGTACCCACCGTACTTAATTCACCTCTGAGCATAGACACCTGTAAAAAGGAAACAGAGCAAGAAGGTGAAGAATCTGAAACAAGCGAGGAAGAAATAGAAGAGAAAGATCTAAACGATCTAACAATTCCTGCGCTATTAACACTACCTGATATAGAAGCGTTGTCTGAACAAGACAACGAATCGGACTTAGACATCAATACAAGTGTAATAAACACAACCAACAGGATGGCAGAATTAAATGCCCGAAGGGCATATGTGAAAGAAATAAACATATCCATACCTGAATTTAACGGCACAAAAATGCAACTCCAAAGATTCATTACAGCTCTGAAGTTGGTAGATATGATGAAAGGAGACTACGAAAATATAGCAGTTGAGGTAATAAAATCAAAAATTGTTGGCCCAACACTATATGAAGTATACAAAGAAACTTCAATAGAAGCAATAATACAAAAATTGCAAGGCGTTGTAATTGGTGAAACATCCAAAGTTATAAAAGCCAAGTTGAAGAATACAGCTCAGAAAGGTAAAACCGCTGACAAATTTACTTCGGAGATAGACAACTTACGAAAGACACTGCAATCAGCATATATCGAAGAAGGTATGCCTGCAGAAATTGCTACTAAGAATAGCACAGACGAGGCTATAGAAGCAATGATTGCAAATTGCGAAAACAACAGAATTAAAAATATACTTGACTCTGGAAACTTCAAAACCATGGACGAAGCTATAGCAAAGTACTTACAAAAAAGTACTGAGATATCAGGCAATCCAAATACGGTTCTATTTGCTCAAAGAGGCCGTGGTAATTATAATAACAGATATAATTATCGTGGTAGAGGTAATGGTCGCGGTAATTATAATAATTATAACAATTATAATAATAATTACAACAATGGCCAAAATTATAACCAGAACTACAACCAGAGAGGAAACAACAGAGGCAGAAATAATAACAGAAGGAATAGAGGAAACAACCAACAAAACAGAGGTTATAACTCTAATAATAGCAATGTTAGGGTAGCCCAGAATAATTCGGGAAACTCCCAACAACCTTTAGATACTCAGCAATAAAAAATTACAAGGTTTACACCATCAGTCTCAGTCAAAGCACATTTGTAAGTTTCACTAACGTAGCAACAGGAAAAGAATTAGTATTTTTAATAGACACAGGTGCTGACATATCAATATTAAAAGAAAATTCCGACAACTTCCAATATATTCAAACAAATCAAATAATAAATATACAGGGAATAAGTCAAGAAATAACAAAATCTAAAGGACTTACTTCCATAGAAATACAAACCTCTAAATACATAATTCCACACGATTTTCATATCGTAAATTTACAATTCGCTATTCCTTGTGATGGAATACTAGGTATCGATTTCATAAGAAAATATAACTGTCAATTAGATTTCAAACCGACTGAGGATTGGCTTATAATTAGACCAAATAATCTACAATATCCCATATATGTACCAATAGCATATAGTTCTGGCAACAACTCCATAGTTCTGCCAGCAAGATCACAAGTTGTCCGAAAAATTGAAATAACCTCAGCGGAAGACAGTATATTAATTCCGAACCAAGAAATTCAACATGGTATTTACATAGCAAATACCATAGCATCTTCTCAAAACGCATTCATAAAATTGCTAAATACAACAAATACAAATCAAATAGTCAAGATAAATAACTTGCAGTACGAATCACTTTCGAACTACGAAGTAGTTAAAACAAGTCCAGAAGATAGAGAGAAAACGGTATTAGCGACACTCTCCAAGAATTTCCCACCACAGTTCAATAGCCAACTAACCAAATTATGCACACAGTATAGTGATGTGTTCGGTCTGGAAACCGAATCTATAACTACCAATAATTTTTATAAACAAAAACTGAGACTGAAAGATGATGAACCAATATATATAAAGAACTACAGAAATCCTCATAGTCAAAAAGACGAGATACAAAGACAAGTCCAAAAGCTTATAAAAGACGAAATAGTTGAGCCTTCTGTATCCCCATACAACAGCCCACTTTTATTGGTACCGAAAAAATCGTTACCAAACGCTGAAAATAAAAAATGGCGATTAGTAATTGACTATCGTCAAATTAATAAAAAATTGTTGTCCGATAAATTTCCGCTACCTAGAATTGATGACATTTTAGACCAACTAGGTAGAGCAAAATATTTTTCATGCCTCGACCTAATGTCAGGTTTTCATCAAATTGAACTCGAAGAAGAGTCACGAGACATAACATCCTTTTCCACATGTAATGGCTCATACCGCTTCACGCGACTACCATTCGGTTTAAAAATAGCGCCAAATTCGTTCCAGAGAATGATGACTATAGCATTCTCTGGCCTTGAACCTTCGCAAGCATTTCTTTACATGGATGACTTAATAGTCATAGGTTGTTCCGAAAAACACATGATCAATAATCTAACAGATGTTTTTGAGAAGTGTAGGCAACATAACCTAAAGTTACATCCTGAAAAATGTTCATTTTTTATGCATGAAGTCACCTTTTTGGGACATAAATGCACAGATAAAGGAATCTTGCCTGATGACACGAAATATGATGTCATTCAAAATTATCCAGTCCCACATGATGCGGACAGCGCTAGAAGATTCATTGCATTTTGCAACTATTATCGAAGATTTATACAAAACTTCGCTGAATATTCTCGTCACATAACAAACCTATGTAAGAAAAATGTTAAATTCGAATGGACAAGTGATTGTCAAAATGCGTTCGAGCATTTGAAATCAGCACTAATGAACCCAACTCTATTACAGTACCCAGATTTTAGCAAAGAATTTTGCATAATCACAGACGCAAGTAAATACGCATGTGGAGCAGTCCTAACACAAAATAAAAGTGGACTACAGCTTCCAGTAGCATACGCGTCTAGATCCTTTACAAAAGGTGAGAGTAATAAGAGTACCACTGAACAAGAGTTAGCAGCGATTCACTGGGCAATCACGCACTTCAGACCATACATTTATGGTAGACATTTCACTGTCAAAACAGATCACAGAGCATTAACTTATTTGTTTTCAATGACAAATCCAAGTTCCAAGCTAACCAGAATGCGACTTGAACTCGAGGAGTATAATTTTACAGTAGAGTATCTAAAGGGGAAGGATAATTTCGTAGCCGATGCGCTATCAAGAATAACAATACAGGACTTACAAAATATACAAACGAGTAACAAAATTCTGAGAGTCACTACCAGAAATCAAAGTAAACAGTCAAATTCCTGCGCAGGAAAAGAAAAAGAAAATAATATAAAAGAGTTGCAAAAACAATCTCTTAATGCTTCTAAGCCCAACGTATATGACGTCATTGTAAATGACGAAGTACGAAAAAGTAGTGACCTTGCGGATAACTGATTCTTTAACCACATTCAAACATGGCAAGAAAGTTATAGCAAGAATTGACATTTGCAATATGTATACCAATGGAATTCTTGACTTAGGTCAATTTTTTCAAAGGCTCGAAAAAGAAGCCGGTATAATCAACATCAGTAAAGTCAAAGTGGCACCGAGCGAAAAGATCTTTGAAACCATTTCAATAGAATCTTTCAAAAATATGGGCAATAAAATATTGAAATTTTTAAGAGTAGCGCTACTCAAGCCGGTGACCCTATTATCAAATAATGATAAAGAAAAAGAAGCAATACTGTTTACGTTCCACGATGACCCCATACAAGGAGGTCATACTGGAATATCGAGAACTATGGCCAAAATAAAAAGGCATTATTATTGGAAAAATATGACACGAGATATATCTCAATATATAAAAAAATGTAATAAGTGTCAAAAAGCAAAAATAACAAAACATACAAAAACTCCGTTAATCATAACTGAAACGCCACAACAGGCTTTCGATAGGGTTATCGTGGATACGATCGGTCCACTCCCAAAATCAGAACACGGAAATGAATACGCAGTAACCTTAATCTGCGATTTAACAAAATACTTAGTAATAATACCAATTATAGACAAAAGTGCAAAAACAGTAGCGAAAGCTATATTTGAAGATTTCATTCTGCGGTACGGTCCTATGAAGACGTTCATTACGGACATGGGAACAGAATATAGAAACTCAATAATTGAAGATTTATGCAAAAACTTGCAAATAAAAAAGATAACTTCAACTGCACATCATCACCAGACTGTAGGCACTGTGGAGCGAAGCCACCGAACACTAAATGAATTTTTACGATCCTACATTTCAGTTGACAAAACTGACTGGGATGTATGGATAAGATACTTCGCATATTGTTTCAATACAACACCCTCTATGGCACATGATTATTGTCCATATGAGTTGGTATTCGGTAAAACTTCAAATTTACCACAACAATTTAATAGTGTTGATAAGATAAATCCACTATATAACATAGAAGATTATGCTAAGGAATCAAAATTTAGATTAGAACAGGCTTATAAAAGAGCAAGAATTATGTTAGAACAGCACAAAGCAAAGAATAAGGAAATTTATGATAGAAAGGTAAAAGATATTGAATTAGAAATAGGAGATAAGGTTTTATTACGTAACGATACGGGTCATAAGCTAGAATCTAAGTATTTAGGCCCATACATCATAGAAGAAATAAAAGATAGGGATAACATTTTAATTAAAGATACAAAGAATAAGAAACAATTAGTGCATAAAGATAGGCTAAAGATCTTAACCAATTAATATATATATATATATAAAAAAAAAAAAAATAATAATAACAATAAAACAAAGGAAATAAATTTGAACAAATAAATTACAAACATTTAATGACACTATACATACACAAATATAATTTTGACACATGTATCATTAAATAAACACTCAAACATTCAAAAGAAAAAAAAAAACAATAGTAAGTAAATAAATCTCTATATAATAAAAAATTAGAAAATAACTCCATATAATTACGTTATTTTTCTAAAGAGGGGGGATGTAGCATGTTGTGGAATAACATTAACAACAATACAAACATATTGTAGCAATTAGTTACAATATTTTTATAGTCATTGTACAATTTTCAAATATAACACGCGCGGCCGCTTTGGCCCAATATGCAATATGATACATCCTCACTCCACCGCTGCGACGGTACATAAACATACATACTTTTATGTAAACATTTATACATTTATACATAAGTATGTTTATACATAAGCATACCGCTCCTCTGCCTGCATGACCAGCAGCGCAGCTACGCGGTCTTAGCTATAGACGACAATTGTTAGAGAATTAAGAATCATTCAATAAAGCAAATTCAAAACGACAACAACGGATTGTGTCTTAAATTTATCAAACATTTCACATGGCTTTAAAATACTGATTGAACATATTACATCACACCACCTAAGTAGATTTTGTGCCCCACTTTCTTAAAATCGCCCATTTATGTTTGAAGGTCACCAACAATAAGTTTTCTTATGTATTTTTATAAATACCATTAAACTTCATAATAATAAATAAATAAATAGACATTGCCGAATATAAATGCTTAAGCCATATATATTAGAGACTTGTACCGATATAACATATGACTGACTATGCTCGACATCACACCACCTAAGTAGGTTTTGTGCCACACTTTCTTAAAATCGCCCATTTATGTTTTAAGGTACCACTCAACAATAAATTTTCATATGTATTTTTATAAATACCATTAAACTTCATAATAGTAAATAAATAAATAACATTCAATATAGATAAGCCATATGTATTTGAGAGTTGTACTGATATAACATATGACTGACTATGCTCGACATCACACCACCTAAGTAGGTTTTGTGCCACACTTTCTTAAAATCGCCCATTTATGTTTGAAGGTACCACTCAACAATAAATTTTCATATGTATTCTTATAAATACCATTAAACTTCATAATAATAAATAAATAAATAGACATTGCCGAATATAAATGCATAAGCCATATGCATTTGAGAGTTGTACCGATATAACAAATGACTGACTGTTTAAAAATAAACATCGTGTTCATCTGAAACGGCTTCACCAAATCAGATTGACCAAAGAAATATACAAAAATGAAACATAAACAAAAGTAAGTCATAAAATTCATATGACAATTATTGCTTAATAGCAAACAAAACATGCATCCACATTCTGTGGAAAACACTTAAGATTATAACAGCGGCGCGGTATCAATTAACCAGCGCTCAGCATAAAATATAAACAATTTTCAACCCCCGAAAACGTGGCATTTTTAAGCATTTTTGAGAACAATTGAGCTGAGCAGCCCCTAGGACCCACACTGACATTGTCCTAATCAGTCCGTACCTATTGTCCTCCAATGCCAACGTCTAATCAAATTTATTAATTGTTATTTATAAATTGTATGTATCATCACATTTTGTAATTATTGCCATATGTTAACGTTTGATCAAATTTAATAATTGTCCCTTGGATAGATCTTAAATAAAGTAAACAGAACCAAAAAAAAAAAAAAAAAAAAAAAAAATATGATATGAGATATTCCATATAATATGGATGTTCCCATATGATAAATGGACGATATTAAATAAATTTCGTTTCATATGATATGAGATATTCCATATGATATGGTTCCCATATGATAAATGGGGGATATTGAATAAATTTCGTTTCATATGATATGAGATATTCCATATGATATGGATGTTCCCATATGATAAATGGGCGATATTGAATAAATTTCGTTTCATATGATATGAGATATTCCATATGATATGGATCTTCCCATATGATA